>JAVTVY010034909.1:0-14076 GCA_036873755.1 Hanleya hanleyi | reverse complement strand
TAGACAATTAATAATGTCCAGCATGAATCATCAACCTGATTTTCTGTAAACAATCGACACCGTTCATCATCATGGAGCATCAACCTGTTTTTCCAAATGTTAGAATACATAATACTGTGAAAGAAGCAGCAGCTTTTGTGCGAGTGTTTATTCACCAGGAAGTAATCCAGTGTCAACGACGGACATGTCCAGATCATGTTTATAGGAGGGAATTCCGTTTAATTCAGTCGAGGGAAGAATTTGAATGCACCTGCATTGTGATTCATTTACCAGGCATTTCCAGCATTGGTATCTGCGTGTCGAGAAGGGAAATCCAGTCTTCATTCAGTTTAGATTAATGTGAATTCACCATCGTGGGAGTACTATTATCGCTATCGGCAGTGTTGTCGGCATCTTTGTTAGACTGGTCTGTCCCGCCTTCAATATGACAGACCTTTCTAACAATGAACTACATTTGAACCAGGCTAGAACAACATGGAATGAACTTCAGAACAAGTACTTTTGGAACTGCAATGAAACATCTTGTCAACAGCATCCGACAGATCTTTCTAACAATTCAACCTTTGAGATCCAGTTCTGGAGAATATCTTTGTAGTCGACAGACTTTCTAGAAATTGTTTTTTTCAGACATTACAAAGAAGGAAATTCTTGGCATGTATAATTTATTCTGTGCATCCTCCTTCAATGTGCAAGAGGTAGGCTGCGGTATCTGTGTAGTGACTTTGCCAAAAGTTTCTTCGCTGTGAAGTCTCTATTTTCAGGAAGTATTGCTGATATGTTGCAGTCCAAAGCCGAGGTCTTCCATCACAATCACCAGGAGGCTGGCATTGCAATGATTACTGGAATGCAGGTTTGTTCAGGTTGGTTGTTGAGTATTATCAGAGGAGGAGAAAGCTTGTCCAAACCATTGAAGTTAGTTTCCAGTCATCCCCGCTGTCCTTGCCACTTGAATCAACGTGATGAGGTCAACGCCTGTACCACTGAGCTGAAGCGTTTGGGCCTACTTGGCTTAGATGATTATAGTTTATATGCTGTTGTCCAGCTAGGAGGGGTCAAATATCTTCCTATGAAGTATAATTTTAACGTGTACGTTTCATTTGATCAATGGAACTTTGAGATATGTGAGAGATTGCCAATTGAAACAGTCAGATTTATGCCTAATGCATGGTGGAATTTCCAACATAAATTTAGGAGGAGACTGTAAATAGACAATTAACAATGTCCAGCATGAATCGTCAACCTGATTTTCTGTAGACAATCGACAACGTTCATCATCATGGAGCATCAACCTGTGTTTCCAAATATTAGAATACATAATACTGTGAAAGAAGCAGCAGCTTTTGTGCGTGTGTTTATTCACCAGGAAGTAATCCAGTGTCAATGACGGACATGTCCAGATCATGTTTATAGGAGGGAATTCAGTTTTATTCAGTCAAGGGAAGAATTTGAATGCACCTGCATTGTGATTAATTTACCAGGCGTTTCCAGCATCGGTATCGGCGCGTCAAGAAGGGAAATCCAGTCTTCATTCAATTTAGATGAATGTGAATTCACCCTTGTGGGAGTACTGATTATCGCTATCGGCAGTGTTGTCGGCATCTTTGTTAGACTGGTCTGTTCAGCCTTCAATATGACAGACCTTTATAACAATGAACTACATTTGGACCAGGCTAGAACAATATGGAATGAACTTCAGAACAAGTACTTTTGGAACGGCAATGAAACATCTTGTCAACAACATCCAGAGAGATCTTTCTTACAATTCAACCTTTGAGATCCAGTTCTGAAGAATATCTTTGTAGTCGACAGACTTTCTAGAAATAATTTGTTTTTTCAGACATTACAAAAAAGGAAATTGTTGGCGTTTATAATTTATTCTGTGTGTCTTTCAATGTGTAAGAGGTAGGCTGTGGTATCTGTGCAGCAACTTTGCCAAAAGTTTCTTTGCTGTGAAGTCTCTATTTTCAGGAAATATCGCTGATATGTTGCAGTCCAAAGCCAAGATCTTCCATCACAATCACCAGGAGTCCAGCATTGCAATGATTACTGGAATGCAGGTTTGTTCAGGTTGGTTGTTGTGTGTTATCAGGGCAGGAGAAAGCGTGTCCAAACCATTGAAGTTAGTTTCCAGTCATCCCCGCTGTCCTTGCCACTTGAATCGACGTGATGTCAACGCCTGTACCACTGAGCTGAAGCGTTTGGGCCTACTTGACTTAGATGATTATAGTTTATATGCTGCTGTCCAGCTAGGAGGGGTCAAATATCCTCCTATGAAGTAAAATTTTAACATGTATACATGTATATAGTTGTATATAATTTCTGGCTTGATAGAGACAAAGTTCATTAATAAGTCTGTGCTATTCACTTTTATGTTGTTGCATGCTCATCCAGTGTACTTGTTCAGTCCCAAATCCTGTGATAAATAACAATATGAAATGACGAAATTTCCACATGAAAATAAAAAAAATAAAAGCAGTAACTCCAACACCACAAATAGGACTTGCTTTACTTCATGTTATTCAGATATATGAAACAAAACAAGGGACTCGCCGTGTTTTACTGAGGATTCACATGGTTTGTACACTACCTCGGAAATGACAATTTAGAATTCGAGGCATTGAAAGTCTTGAAAAATAGGAAATTGTACTAAAGACTTAGAAAATGGGAATTTCTGTTCATGGTCTGTTAAATTGCCAATTTTTTGCGTGATATGGCAAGATTTACTCAATCATGGTGATACATGATCCGAAAAGAATTTCCAAGTCTGCACAAACGGCAATGTATGAACAATATATTTGTTGATAGGATATATATACACTTGATCAAGTGAAAAAATGAAGAAAGTTGATCTGTGCAGATTCAATGACACTGGAAGTAATATGCCTCGAAAATAGGTACTATCTTAAACAGACATTGAAAATTGGAAGCTTCACTCTGTACAAACCCTGATTCAACCCTCAATGAATTGCGGTTCAAGTGCTCAATTCAATATCTTGAATGAAAGATTTCTTGTGCCCGACACCCAAAGGTCTAAAGTGAGACTAAAGTATTTGGGTCAGACTTTATTTCTGGACAAGAACTTTGGACAATAAGTTACGAAAACTGGATTCTTTTCAAACTGCTTGGGTTTTCAATAAAATGTCCTACATTCTGAAGTACCCATACCATGTTTATGTATTTCTCTCTGAAAATATATGAAAGCAGTAAAGAACCCAGACCGTCTTTGGATAACTGTTGACGAGAGAAACATTTTGCTGTAAAGGATATATTTTTGGTTCTAGACTGGCCCTGTATGTTTAAGAGAGAGGTGTGCCATTTCACCTTGAAGCAGACTTTGCGATTCTCAACATAAGAGGTGTGAGAAAAATTATCCACTTGACAGATTGTGGAAGAAAATAGATAGGAAGACGACACAATCCGCTTAATGGTCCGATGACTAAGAAGGCAGAGGAAGATAGATTCAGATAGTTTGAGGTTGAAATACCTCTGAACCTTGTCTGGCATATAAATGAGAGATGGTCAGAATTTACAAAAAAAAATAAAAAATTATTCAGTACTAGGATTCGTACAGATTCTTTTACTTAAGTATGCTGTTTCAACTGTACAGCCTTGCCTATTTGTGCACCACATCTGTTGTCGTCTGATTGAACTGGACATGCATTGCAACATAGTTGATGAATTGTTTACATTAATTCCTAATCTGTAGGGAAAACTTCGTATCAGAAAGGCATCTTCCAAAATTGCAATAAATTATGGACAGCAGCCCCCAGTGGAAAGGGCACACTGAAGTGAAAATATTTTGGTGAATACATATTTGTGTAGGTGAAATTTAACCTTTCAAAATCGTATTGGGAGTGGCAACATTGTACCCGATTTAGTCTAGACCCCTTGAAGCTGGCAATTCACACTTGTCTTGCATATTAATTGCGAGAGTGATCGCCAACAGTTTATAGCCTCTGATCTATTTATATCCGGGTAAAACTGCGTATCGTGCCAAAAAGTATGTCCAGGCAACTGACCTCAAAATCAGGAGACCGTAAAGGCCATAGTATACCAAGCCATTTAATGTCGGTTTGGAAATGGCAAAGTCCCATGTAAGTAGCAAATACTAGAGCCTATCGCATTCATTGTCTATGCCCAGGTCGAAGAATTACAAAGGTGTGAAATTCTGAAGATGAGAGATCCTGAAGGATCTTGGCGCCCTGTCCGATAATTGTAAGCTAATGACAAGATCTTTTTGTCCATTGTTACTAAGAACAAACGATTGATTTGTTTGCAGAATTTTGAATTTGAGCGAAAAAGAGACACTGGAAAACACCAAGATATTACCTTTCTAAGTTTCAGGAGTTTCAAGATTTCTAGAAACTGCACGGTTGTTATAGTACAAGTGAAATGAGCAAAGTTAGTCTGAATGTCCGGAGGATTCTTCGTTTTGTAGTATTTTTTTTTTTGCACGTGCCATCATTGAGTACTGGAAGCGAAGACAAATCTCCGACACTTTGGCATGAGCTATGAAACAAGATTTTATAATTAGAAATGAATGCTACTTCTGCTCTGTTTACTGGGTTAGTTAGAGATATGTCTTTTTTCAGATACCATGCTCGAAAATAGTAATATGGTACAAAACTTAATACTGAAGGAATCGGGTCCGTGCAGTAATGTTGAAACCTTGTGAAAGTGTCTGAATCCTGATTATCTCCCTTGAATCAAAACACGCAGTAGTCTACAGTTGTGACGTGTCACAAGAGTGATGTCCCTTTGTGTAGCCAAGACAAATCGCTGACACTTTGGCATGAGCTATGAAACATACTTAAGATTTTATAATTAGAAACGAATGCTACTTCTGTTCTGTTCTGTTTACTGGGTTAGGGAGCGTATCAATATTAAGAACGTTGAACGCGTTCGATTTTGAACTGAATGGAGTTCATTTTCTGACTCATTCAGGACATTATTGACGAAGTCAGAGTCAGAAAATGAACTTACCTGCATTCGTTTTTGAACTGAAGTGAACGCATAAAATGAACGTTCGTTTGATAAAAAGAACGTTCGTTTGATAAAAACAAATTCTGCGTTCATTTGGAAAAAAAATGAACGCTGCATTCATTTGGTAAGAAAATGAAAGCTGTTAAAAAATATACAGTCGCATGTCCCTCGTCTTTGAACGTTCGCACTTTTACAGATCAAAAGTTGACAATTAGGTATTGCTTATTATTGAAAGCGAATAAAAGGTGAAAGGCTAACCGTCCGCTAATTTTTGCTCCATTTTAGAAAAAAAAACACGTTTATTTTACGGTTACTGATCGTTGTGTGGTATTCACGCGAAATTATGTGACCCACACTGATCAGCGCCGCGCTTGTCTGTCCCCACTCAAATGTTCAATCCAGTTGTCAAAAAAAGCACAGATCGTTTTCCAACTATATGTATATTTTATTCTCCATTCGAATTGTATCTGTGGCATTGTAAATATGCAAATTGTAGTCGATTGTTGTGGAGAAGTGTTGACGAAAACTCGTTTTCTCGCACGTCCGCGTACCGCATGGCAAAATCGAGAGAACCTGTCGGGAACGTTCTTTACTGTCTTCATCTTTCCAGAATTTACTCCGCAATTAAATAAGGTACGTATGTAACTTCTGCCATAATGTCAGCATTGATGATGAATATATTGAAGAATGTTCTATTGCGATAAAGCGCCCATATGCGGCAAACAATCTTATATGGAGGCGATCATTACTGGGGACGCCACAAAATATATTGGGACGATTACCCTTGGAATGAGTATCTTTTTTTATTGAATAAGCCCAATATTATAAGAAATTAGTTGTTTTAATATTTATTGTATCTTACCATAGAGACTGCAATAGCGAGCTACCATTTACAACCCTGTATGTTAATTCGCCATTACTGGCAAAATGATTTTAACTATTTTGTTACAGACGCTAGATATTCGTCCGTATACCGTACGCGACTTCGTTTGTTGATGAGATAAAGGGAAAGAGCTGAACAGTACTACAAAAAAGACTTTAAATTGTTCTACGAATATTTTTTTTATTTTTCATCTGAAATACTTGCTTACTCAACTTTTACAAATGATTGATATAGTTATCTGACATTTGTATTACTTCCTACACAACGTTACACGCGGAGCGACAAAGGTAAAATTTGCTTCTATTTCTCCGCTTTAATACCAAGTCTAGTTCGAGTTTATATATTTACCATACCGTGTGTTCATTTACTGGATTGTGTACAAAGATATGAATATTACAATTACTGTCAATATGTATTTGGCCACAGCTATCCCTCCTAAACTGAAATCGGAGTATACGAGTCGCGTTTTATATGTTGTGGCAGATTAATAGGAAAATAAATATTTTTAATTGTTTTAATTTGTATATAGCATTTTGTAAATGCTGTAGGCCTCTATTCCGTATATATTGAACCACGCCGAACATTTGATGAATGTCCAGCGTTCGAATCGACGAGATTAGATTCAGTGAAAACTTGTACCATTTCGCGCCAAATCATGCAGTGCACGAGGTCATGCGATTCGCGCGAAATTGAACCGGGACACGTGGCAGTGGGAGGTAGCCAGACCCGGTAAAGAATCTAGGTCCGGCGCCTATCACATTCAGCATTATTGTATAACGGCAGGTAAGTGAGGAAATAATACAATCATCGGATACCACATCTATACTGACTCGACTGGTTTTGTTACGGAATAAACGACTTATTACTGTAAAACAAAGAGTGATGTCACGACGTGTTCCAGAAGCTGTGTGATTCGCGCCAAATCAGGCTGTGACCCGTTGGCAGTGGAAGGTGGTCAGGCCGAGAAAAGAATCTTGCTTCGGCTCCTATTACATTCTGCGTTATTGTATAATGGCAGTTAAGTGTGAATGTAATCAGCCGATACCACATCTTTTTACTGACTTGATTGGTCCTGACATGAAATAAACAACTTATTACTGTGAAACAAAGAGTGATTTCACGACTGTTACGGAAGCATGATTACTCAGCAGGCTTGAGCAAAGTTGCCATGCAGTGGGCTTGGACGGAAGCGTACAAGGTGATAATCGGTTTTGTATTTAAAATATCTCTTGCCCAGTCTGCGCTGTGCGTGTTTTTCGGATTGTCACAATGAAGCATCCCGTGAAAGATTCCAGTTTATTCTTCACAGTGGCCATTCATCAATATACTGAGCAATCTACTTCCAAAAACTCCTGCAGAAAATACCCCCCGACTATTTTCCCGGTTCAACTTATCGCACAGCTTTCACAGACACGTGCGCGAAAGAAGTTTTGAGTTTGGTAAAGAGAGGTGCGAACATCTTTTGTAAAGAAGGGGGCCGTAGAAATCCATCAAACATTTTTTTCTTTTGCGTATTTGAAGGCTTAGGTTTTCTGGTTGTGAACTTGAGTGTTATATTATTGAAGTTGTATTGATTAAATCATCTAAAATCGGATTATAATAATAGGATAATAATATTGTTGGAATTATTTCATTGTTATATTTTCCATTTGTAATTTCAGATATCCTTGGCCACGTTATTTGACATCGACATAGAGCACATAATATTGGCACAGATTCCATAGGCTGAGAGATTCTGATCTTCACACAGGAACTGAAAGTACTGATGTTTTTGCAAACTATACTTGTAGCCAACTTGAATTGAATATAAGGAAACTGACAGGTTTGCAAGTTTGTTCACCAAAAATTCACCATACAGTCTGGACTCCCCATCAATCGAGGATGCAGGATTCGTCGTCTATGGAGCTGGATCCCCATGTAGCAACGGAGCCGTTTCTCTATCGATCAACCGACCTTTGTCTCCATCGCCTGAACTGGCGTGAGCTCACAGAGCCGAGACTTAATCAGCGTTCAGATTATTTGGTGAGGAATGATCTTCCTCACAAAATAATCTAATTCCATTTCAGTAAAACTGATAGTTAATGAAGATGATAGAACATATTATTCTTTGTATTTCTGCTTAGAACTACATTCTATGCCTCATTGGCACTTTTCAGTGAATGTCAATATCAACTGCAAATATTCGTTTTATTTCCTGTACCATTATAATGCATTATTAGCCAGTATATATTAACGACTTTGAAACGATTAATTTTTAATCAGTCTTGTCTAATTCAACATTAAAGAAGCAAATCCCTCCTTGTGGGATCGGGTTTGTGAAATGAATGTGGGATGGTCTTAATCGGCTCACGAAGATGACTTATTTGTTTTCATTCAGAAAGTGAGACCTTTCATAGTTGTGGGGGGAATTTGAAATTAATTGTTGCCCAGATTCAATCTTCATCATCGTTTGAACTCTTTCAGAAATATGAGATTCTACTCAAGAGAACGAATGGTGTGGATTCATTGCGAATTGATTGTACACTTCATGTGGAGTGATACCAAAGCAGTTGATATGTTTATGTATAAGCTGATGAGAATTCCATAAACACGTAAAGTGTATACTGAAAATTGTCTCAAACATACTAGTGAATGATGCCGAATGGCGCACGACAGCAGCATGAGCCGTGGGAGAACCTGGAATTATACTCAAGAAGCTGACACAGACGATTGCGGGTCAGGCACAAAAACGTTTATCTCGAAAGTTTTAACAGCTTGGTGAGGGAGGGGGATTATAAGAAAGATTAAAAAACTGTAAAAGAAAACCTCACCATCTTGATCTGATCTTCCAGGCTTGGTAGGTCGTGCAGCCACATTATTCTGTCCCACATGTACTCACCTGTTTTACCTCATTTCTAACAGAATAGTGCATTTGATATTATCCAATCAACAAGTATATCCATAGCATATTGACATACAGGGAATCCACATTTTATTAAACTGTAAAATTAGATCCATCTATATAATTTGTGGGTGTACCGGTATAATATTCATCTGGGTTCTTTCTGGATTATCTATTTAGACGAGAGACTGCTGTAGAGTTTGTCACTTTATGAGGAGAAATCCACTGAACACACATAAATTCTATCTACACTCTTATCTTAAAAGTTATTGAATCGCGAATCGTTTATCTATATATCTAAACATGGAGGTACCCCATGATCCAACAAAAATCATACATTAATACAATAACAAGACCTGATTTTAAACAGTTGGAATAAACTGTTTGTACAATCACGAGGACTCCCACAGTCGCTGCGGATTACCTGATTTGGGCGATTTCCTGGTCGTCATCCAGCTTCTCTTGGGACTGAAAATATACTAACCATTGATATTCTAACCACCAGTTTATCATGTTTATTACATTTTTTGCTCGAAACATTTTATTCACAACCAAAAAAGCTTTAGAAAAAAAAGAATGGTTCACAGGTGATCCAAACTTGCCATACACATGAATTATCGACTGTTGTTCCCGTATCGAATTGTCGACAGTTTCATGCACCATCTTGTAAGAACTCCGTTGAAAAGGCTTCGTCCTGTTTCGCTACTAGAGCTATCATTCGTTTTAACCTTATATTTGTTAAAGACGGAGCCGTATCAATCTCATTTTCCACATCAACATCCCCATTATAAATCCGGCGAATTTTAAAAGCTTCTCAGCACGTTCATCAACCCCGACAGATGACTAAAAATCTGAAAATATAACATATACATATTAGTACAGGTGTATTCTTGCCCAAGGAACGAGAATATGATGCAAAGAATATTCAGGGAATTAAGCTATAATCAGGGTATATAATTTTAAAATTATTTTAGGTGTCCCGCAGTACTCCCAATAAAGGGGTTCGTGCATGACCCATTTACGAATATCTTACATCTTGAAGGTTCTCGAAGATTTGACCTTCACTTCGCGGACGTGCAAGGAAACACCCTGGAAGACAGAAACGCTGATTGCACAATGGAGACCAAGTTGTCCATCGGCGATTGTATTCAACATAATTATTATAATCTTCCTTGTTAATCCCATTCAGTCGTACAATGGCCTTTACAATACAACCAATTGCAGAGACAGGGATAGGGGCTTACGATGGAGCCCGCAAGACCGGCTCCATGATGGAGCAGTCTCCATGAATCGACCAAAATAAGACTGAATAACTTCACTCTCAAATCTAGATAAAATTGTTTTGCAAGTAGAAAGAGGAAATATAAATCAATTAGTCACAAATATAGAAAGAGGTTGGGAGAGGAATATAGCAGACTTAAGTTACAGTCGGCGACTTCGGTTTACGGTACGGTAAAACTCCACATTCAGGGAAAATCTGGCCAAATAACGGGCGTAAGCATACAAACGCGTAAACAAAATACCAGCTAATCATCTGTCTTAATGTGTATGCATTTTAGTCCTATGGACAAAACTGAGCAATAAATCTATCTATCTATTTGTTACCATGAAAGAATCCAAATTAAACTCGCCAGCATTATATACTTGCTGCAGCAAACCCATTTCTCAACGTCTGCTAACACTCGCAAGATTTAGGTACCGGTTATTCAATGTCGACACACACTCGTAAATCTCAACAACGAACATGCGGTGGTATTAACAAGAAAGAACGTTCAAGCAGAGAACGTTCGTTTATATTTTGGAGGCTGAAATATGAACGTTCATATATATTTTGGACGCTAAAATATGAACGTTCAAACTGAGAATGAACGCACCCGAGTTCATTTCTGAACTATCGAACGTTCGTTTTCAGAAGGAGCACGAACGGACGCCAGTTCATTTTCTGACGCCATTCCTTAGAAATGAACGTTCTTGATATTGATACGCTCCCTAAAATGCATACACATTAAGACATATGATTAGCTGGTATTTTGTTTACGCGTTTGTATGCTTACGCCCATTATTTGGCCAGATTTTCCCTGAACGTGGAGTTTTACCGTACCGTAAACCGAAGTCGCCGACTGTAACTTGAGTCTGCTATATTCCTCTCTCAACCTCTTTCTATATTTGGGACTACTTGAATTATATTTCCTCTTTCTACTTGTGAAACAATTTTTATCTAGATTTAAGAGTAAAGTTATACAGTCTTATCTTGGTAGATTCATGGAGACTGCTCCATCATGGAGCCGGTCTTCCAGGCTCCATCGTAGGCTGCTATCCCAGGCTCTGCAAATGGTTCTATCTATTGTGAAGGCCTTTGTACGACTGAATGGGATTAACAAGGAAGATTATAATAATTATGTTGTAGACAATCGCCGATGAACGACTTGATTTTCATTGTACAATCGGCGTTTCTATCTTCCAGGGTGTTTCCTTGCACGTCCGCGAAGTGAAGGTCAAATCTTCGGGAACCTTCAAGATGAAAGATATTTGTAAATGGGCCATGCACGAACCCCGTTATTGGGAGTACTGCGCTACGCCTTCTAAAATAATTTTAAAATTATATACCCTGATCACCCCAATATCTGTTCGTATAGCTTAATTCCCTCAATATTCTTTGCATCCTATTCTCGTTTCACTTGAACAGAATACATCTGTACTAATATGTATATGTCCTATTTTCAGATTTTTAATCATCTGTCGGGGTTGATGAACGAGCCGAGAAGCTTTTAAAATTCGCTGTATTTATAATGGTGATGTTGATATGGGAAATGAGATTTATTTCGACTTCGTCTTTAACAAATATAAGGTTAAAACGATTGATAGTTCTATTATAGCGAAACAATAAACACAGGACAAGCATTTTCAACGGAGTTCTTACAAGATGGTGCGGGAAACGGTCGACAATCCGATACGGGAACAACAGTCGATAATTCATGTGTATGGCAAGTTTGGATCACCTGTAAACCATTTTTTTTTACCAAAGCTTTTTTGGTTGTAAATAAAATGTTTTGAGCAACAAATGTAATAACCATGATAAACTGGTGATTATAATATCAATGGTTAGTATATTTTCAGTCCCAAGAGAAGCTGGATGACGACCAGGAAATCGCTCAAATCAGGTAATCGGCAGCGACTGTGGGAGTCCTTGTGATTGTACAAACAGTTTATTCCAACTGTTTAAAATCAGGACTTGTTATTGTATTATTGTATGATTTTTGTTGGAGTACCTCCATGTTTAGATATATAGATGAACGATTCGTGATTCAATAACTTAGCGTGTAGATAGAATTTATGTGTGTTCAGTGAATTTCTCCTCATGAAGTGACAAATTCTCCAGCAGTCTTTCGTCTGAATAAATAATCCAGAAAGAAGCCAGATGAATGTTATATGGGTACATCCACAATTTATATAGATGGATCTAATTTTACAGTTTAATAAAATGTGGATTCCCTATAAGTCAATATGCTATGGATATACTTGTTGATTGGATAATATCAAATGCACTATTCTGTTCGAAATGAGGTAAAACAGGTGAGTACATGTGGGACAGAATATATGTGGCTGCACGACATACCAAGCCTGGAAGATCAGATCAAGATGGTGAGGTTTTCTTTTACAGTTTTTTAATCTTTCTTATAATCCCCCTCCTGTTAAAACTTTCGAGATAAACGTTTTTGTGCCTGACCCGCAATCGTCTGTGTCAGCTTCTTGAGTATAATTCCAGGTTCTCCCACGGCTCATGCTGCTGTCGTGCACTATTCGGCATCATTCACTAGTATGTTTGAGACAATTTTCAGTATACACTATACGTGTTTATGGAATTCTCATCAGCTTATACATAAACATATCAACTGCTTTGGTATCACTCCACATGAAGTGTACAATCAATTCGCAATGAATCCACACCATTCGTTCTCTTGAGTAGAATCTCATATTTCTGAAAGAGTTCAAACGACGATGAAGATTGAATCTGGGCAACAATTAATTTCAAATTCCCCCCACAACTATGAAAGGTCTCACTTTCTGAATGAAAACAAATGTCACCTTCGTGAGCCGATTAAGACCATCCCACATTCATTTCACAAACCCGATCCCACAAGGAGGGATTTGCTTCTTTAATGTTGAATTAGACAAAGACTGATTAAAAATTAATCGTTTCAAAATCGTTAATATATACTGGCTAATAATGCATTATAATGGTACAGGAAATAAAACGAATATTTGCAGTTGATATTGACATTCACTGAAAAGCGCCAATGAGGCATAGAATGTAGTTCTAAGCAGAAATACAAAGAATAATATGTTATATCATCTTCATTAACTGTCAGTTTTACTGAAATGGATTTAGATTATTTTGTGAGGAAGATCATTCCTCACCAAATAATCTGAACGCTGATTAAGTCTCGGCTCTGTGAGCTCACGCCAGTTCAGGCGATGGAGACAAAGGTCGGTTGATCGATAGAGAAACGGCTCCGTTGCTACATGGGGATCCAGCTCCATAGACGACGAATCCTGCATCGTCGATTGATGGGGAGTCCAGACTGTATGGTGAATTTTTGGTGAACAAACTTGCAAACCTGTCAGTTTCCTTTAAGTATTCACCCGTTGGCTACAAGTATAGTTTGCAAAAACATCAGTACTTTCAGTTCCTGTGTGAAGATCAGAATCTTCTCAGCCTATGGAATCTGTGCCAATATTGTGCTATTATGTGCTCTATAAATGATACCGTAAATAATACGCCAAGGATATCTGAAATTACAAATGAAAAATATAACAATGAAATAATTCCAACAATATTATTATCCTATTATTATAATCCGATCTTAGATGATTTAATCAATACAACTTCAATAATATAACACTCAAGTTCACAACCAGAAAACCTAAGCCTTCAAATACGCAAAAGAAAAAAATGTTTGATGGATTTTTACGGCCCCCTTCTTTACAAAAGATGTTCGCACCTCTCTTTACCAAACTCAAAACTTCTTTCGCGCACGTGTCTGTGAAAGCTGTGCGATAAGTTGAACCGGGAAAATAGTCGGGGGGTATTTTCTGCAGGAGTTTTTGGAAGTAGATTGCTCAGTATATTGATGAATGGCCACTGTGAAGAATAAACTGGAATCTTTCACGGGATGCTTCATTGTGACAATCCGAAAAACACACACACACAGCGCAGACTGGGCAAGAGTTATTTTAACTTTACAAAACCGATTATCACCTTGTACGCTTCCGTCCAAGCGCACTGCATGGCAACTTTGCTCAAGCCTGCTGAGTAATCATGCTTCCG
>JAVTVY010034908.1:0-14046 GCA_036873755.1 Hanleya hanleyi | reverse complement strand
TAATGTGTTATGGGCTAAAATTGCGGCTCCTCTTTTGAATATCCTTTGTTTTCTGTGGCCTTCAACGTCTCCCCCTCTCCAGCGTCCATGCTTTCTCCGATATCTCGCCATAGCCTTGTGCACATGTTTTTTTTCTCACTTTCTTGTACGGGTTGGGGTTGGGCCGTGACGGTTGGTTGATGGGAGTATTCTAGAGCTGGTGGTATGAAGAGGGCCCGTTTTATGGGTGCAGGTTGGATAGGGGTCGTGTGGTCATGAACAGGTACAATAAAAGCGTATCGGAGATACAACACATATCAAGAATCGTTAGATTCTTGGTATGTGCTTTAGAATAGGTTAATCAGAAGACTATACTGTGAAATCATGTGGCTCTGTCAATATGTCGGCACCTCTTCCCACTTCCCTTATATGCGTTGTGGCTCAAACACTTGACTAAACGGTGGCCCATCGCCAGGTATCAGGTGGGTCGTCAATCGGCAATTTTCAGAAGTATGGGCTTTTAAGTCTACGAACAGGTAGCCACTCGGACGACTCGTCGCGGCTTGAAACGTCTGGATGACAGTCGATATTGTCAGGATAAATTTCACTTTGAGGATTTGCGCTCTGTCGATTGGATTGGTAAACAACACGAAGTCTCTTGAAGAAAGAGATTCTGGATTAAATAGATGCCGGATAGATTCCGATGATGGAATCCTTTGGTAACAAGTCGGGGATGTGCTGGTTGTCCCTGGTCAGGCCTATTAGATCATCCACTACTACCACGTCAGTCTGGTCGAGGCCGAAGTAATACGTTTGAACGATACCTTGAGGAATGCCTTGGACGAAGCTCTCATTGTGTAACCTTTTAGTTTCGTCATGGATCATACACTGACCATGGTTTCGTATGCGGGTTGCCAGTGGCTGTAGCACCAGAAAGTATTTGTATAACTGATGGACCCTTCCTCTAAGAATTTCATCACCCAGCACGTTTTGCCACACCCGGTCGGGCCGCTGACGGTCATGGTAAAGGGATGCTCTAATACTATCGTCTGTGACGTAGATGTTGACCGTACCCCTTCTTGGTGCGCACGTTATCTGGACTCCATTCTTGAGATGGTTTCGCTACATAAGAATTTTATGTCTGGAAAGAAAATGTCTACATAGATTGAATGGAATGGAAAATGACTTCGAACACGCCGGACATACGTAAACCATAGCTATCGTCTCCACGGACACCAGTCGTATAACGAAATCTCACAGACGTAAGCCCAAATGCCTCCGCGACATGCTTAACAATTGTAACTCACCTCCTTCACTTTCCTGCGTACTTTTGACATCTTCGCTCATGACTTAAACGGTTTTCTCACCTTTATGCACGACAGTCTGTACCTCAGTTACTAGAACGGTCTGCACCTTCTCCTCTAACTTACTTCCAGTTTCACTTTTACTTCTCCGCACATTAATAGTTCGTACCATCTCACTTCCAATACTTTCAACAGATTTCTCGCATTTGCGCAGACAGTCTTCAACTCACATGGTTCAACAGTCTGCACCTTTTTTCTCCCCCCCCCCCCTTCCCCCCGTTATCTTAATTCCGCGCCTAACATGGAGTCTAACACGTCACAGGTGTAAGACCTCAGCAGCCAGACAGCAGCTACTATACAGATTCACATGTTATCACAAGCAATTTTTCTGCATTTATCGAAGTAATACAGGAGCTGTGTTCCGGGAAAATGTACCGACACCCCTGACAATGACGAAGATAATGGGCACAAATGGTCGAAATACGAGAGAATCGGCACGATGTATGCGACTGACCAGCGAATAGAGCAGGCCGAGAGAATGTGTTATCTGATATAGGCATACAGTTTCACGGGTTCTTCTGACTTCACAACCAACGACGAAATAAAACTGTTGTACGGTAATGAACTTACAAACATCGGCTTTACAGACATCAGCTGTCGAGGGTGTTGTATGAAAATGAACTTAAAGACATCAGCTTTCGATAGTGTTGTATGGGAACCAACTCCGCTGTCGATAGTCTTATGTGGAAATGAACTTCGCTGTCGATAGTGTTATATGAAGTGCACATCCCTTTGAAATTTAATTGTACGTCAACAAAACAAAATGAAAGAGAAAGGACGTGTCGCGATTTAATGAACATTTGGCACTCAAGGGATGCCGTTTGGAGTGTCAAAATGAAATATCACATACGAAAGAAAATTCAGTCAGCTTAAATAACAGTGTCTTGTCGGAAGGTCCCGAGTATTTTCCAGGCCCTGGGTCTTAGGGATTTTAATGATGCTCGGCTTTTTGATTTCGGTTTAAAACAAAAACCTGAAAAATTATTACACAGTAATATTCATCAAGACGGCCATTAACTTTTAATTCACTGCCGCTTGGGAACGGAATCTGCTCACTACGCTGTTACGCAGGCGCAAGCTGGCGTATTATATCCCAGCAAACAGTCACTCTTTGATGTTGGAGGTGGGCAGATTTCAGACCTCACCAGCCTCATTACTGAAGACACACCAAGTTCAATGTTCTCGTTTTGGTTTTGAAATACATCTATTACAGGGGAAAAGATGTGAATTAACGAATCCATCATAAAGTTGGCCGTCTCGCCGACGATCGTAAAACTTTGGAACCACAGAGCGGACACGGAAGCTTTATGGGAGTCATCGGGTCATTGGGTGAGTGAGTGAATATGATTAACGTAGCTTTCTGCTATATTTAGTCATATAACTACGTCTGGGTCCTATTCCTTTTCACACCCGGGAACCCCATGTGTGGGGTCCTATTCCTTTTCACACCCGGGAACCCACGGGTGCCCCAGTTAGTCGCATCTTACGACAAACTGCCCGAGGAGCCGAGGCCTATTCTTACCATGTCCGTAGGTGTACACTCGGGTCATCTAACAGACGTGCTCGGTCAATGACAATGAATACCAGCAGATATTATATTATCACTTTGGCAGTTCGATAGGAAAGAGGTTCAGAGTCCATCTATCTGTACAGTGTTACTGTCCCTGCCTAGTAACTCCGTCAATCCCGTACTTGGGGATGCGATTCGTCTTCAGGTAGAAAAGAGCGAGTTCTAAAATCACTCTCGCCCGCCATGTTCAAAAGCTGTTTGGCTTTGCGACAATGTATTCTAACTTCAACCAGCTGCACAAAAGAAATGTCCACACCGGTACAATCATTAACTAGCAACATATTTATTTCACTGCGAAGACGAGGCATGTGTATATCAGTAATACATATATAATCACATTGTATTTCTTCAATTCAAGTTCCACTATAACTGGAATATACATAAACAATCACACTAAACGTGTTACACGATTAGATATTACGTTGGAATAATTTAGATGCACTCAATAACATTATTGGCAGTGAGTTTGGGAGAATCTTTAGCACCTTCAACACTATACCTCTCGAAATCGGAGGCAAAAGACAGAGATAAACTTAAATAAATTGACTAAAGTCTATCCATTTTAATTAGTCATCTATTGATTTTTGACAAGCTCCAAAGTAGACGACTCTGCATAAATTTTCTTTTTTTGCAGCGTGTAGAGCAAACTGAACTCAACAGAATGACAACCATTTCTCCGTGATATCGATAATATGTCACGCCTGAAATAACTGTGTAATTTCTCTCCATATAAAACTCCAGTACAGTTGTTTCGTGTACCGGTGTGGAGGCTAATAATGTCCGGTGGTTAAGAGTGTCCGGCCCCTGTCTTCTAACTCAGCTAGGACACTTTTCTCCACAAGTGTCCGTCCTCGGTTGCAATAGAAAAGAATAGGAGAAAGGACACTACTCACCAGGACATTCTTATCCATCACACCTCACATAGGGCACAAAGGTCATTAATGCCGTATAAAGTAATAACAGGTGGTCCATTGAAGTGTCGCTTATATCCCATTTCAAGCGAAATTGACGGATGATAAACCGCACAACACACCTCTATGGGCGTACACGACATTGTTGGCCTTTGTGCTAGTAAACACAAATATATTATGACGTCTCTCTATATAATTGAGTTCAGCTTGTTCTATACACGCTGCAAAAAACAGAAATTTAACTACTGATTTTTGACAAGCTCCAAAGTAGACGAAACGGACAATAGATGGTACATCTCAAAGCACTGTTCTGGAAGATTACTCTTTTCCTGAGAGTATGGTATAGTGGAAAAAAAGTTTACACGAAGGCAAAAACAATTGAAAAGGACGAAATATGGAAAATCATCGATGGGGGGGTAATACGGCCACGTTTGGGAACTGGGTCATACAGTTGAGGGAGAATCCACTTAAAAAGTTCAATGTAAATCCTTAGAAAGAGGATTCCTTTCCGCCTTTATAGCATCAGCGCACTGGGAGGGGGCCTTTGGGGTGCTATTTAGAGCCACTTAAATATCTAAAGGGGTATTTATGGAACCATAAATCCAGAGAAATAATGATAGCGGTCAACAAAAAAGGTGATGGCAGCATCACCAATAATTGGAGATGAATTACAGCCATCACTATATTCCACCATTTCCATTCAATGGTGAAGCCCATCACCAATAAATGGTGAAGACCTGAAATCGCTCATCACTACAGTGAGAAGGATTGGGTCTAGACGTGACGTACCCAAAATATTTGGGTCAAAAGCACCGAAAAAGTTTGGATCAAGATTGAATTTGACCCAACTATTTGGGTCAGTCACGTCTATACCCCACACGATTTGGTCAAATTAACCAAATCCTTCCGACAGTGTATTTATTGGTGACAACCAGGCCTCCTCACCAAAAATTTACTTTGTCACCATTTAACTTCTTCAACAATAATAGGCCACGACAGGGTCTCATCGCCAATAAACGGTGATGGACCATCGCCGTCTACCCATGTTGAAAGATAGACGGAAACGAACCCTTTATTAAAGCTTTCACTGTGTCATGTATAGAGCCACCCTGCAAAAAGAAACCTTTACCTGGGGGTGCAAGCTTTACCAATGGCTCGATATTTCACAAAACGAGATTGCTTGTTTATGAAAAACATCTACAATCTGCCAAGTTCATGTATATACACCCGAAGAATAGGAATATCCTATATAGTACACACAGGCATGAAGATTGTGTGTGGAGCCTCATCACATTTGAAGGTTCGCCTTCGTTGGACATGCAACTTAACACATGACTTAGCACTATCTATTTGTTCACTGCATGGATAGACATTTTAGACAAAGGAGAAGTTACATTTTAACATACGAGAAACTCCCTTACGTGTGACGTTAGTAAAGCTAATAATTCCTTTCTTCAATTCAGCAAAAAAGCTGAATTTCGTACCGACAAAATAGCCTAATTTCATATTATTAACGGTTAAAGGCAAAAGTGACGTAAGACAGCGTCAAATGACGTTTGAAATTGGGATTACGTCATTTTTTCCAATTTATACGAAAAAGTCCGAAACAGACGAAAACCCAATTACATACTCAGTCGACGCTGTTTTTACTTTTAACCCCGAACGTTAAAGTGATCGTAAACCCTCAAGTAAAGTTTCCATCAAATGAAAGACCATTGCAAACTGTGTGGGAAAATATTTATTGTATTTTTTTACGATTTTATTACACAGAGTAAACTGCAAATAAAGCATGGTATTCTCCGGTGGTCTGTTGCAATCATATCTAGGTCCAGTGACGTCACACTGCATTAATACATATATTTCAAACTTTGTATGCGCTTTCCAATGCTTGATTCAAGCTTAAGGTGTGTATACTTGAGTTTCAACACAGACTCACTGTTCCAGTCTGCATGTTTCACCAATATCGAGGAAATTAAATGCGAAATTCAGATTGAATTGCCACTTATGAGTTACCATCTCCCAGATTTTTGTGAAACATGCAGATTGGAACACTGAGACTGTGTTGAAATTCAAAGATATGATTGGAACAGACCACCATAGAATACTATGCTTTATTTGCAGTTTACTCTGTGTAATAAAATCGTAAAAAATTACAATAAATATTTTCTCACATTGTTTGCAATGGTCTTTCATTTGATGGAAACTTTACTTGAGGGTTTACGATCTCTTTAACAGGATCAAACTATTTCGTCTGTACGACACACAGTTGGATTTATAACCTAACACCTAAGGGAGTTGTTCGTTTGTTATCTAACTACTCATTTTGTACATTTGGCAGGTGAGGCATTTGAGTAAGGCATGGATGTCCTAACAAGGCCGGAGTAACATCCTCCTTCTCTTCCTAGCGACATGCCTGCAATTAAAATACAGTTTTAGATATATTAGAACGACAGACTAAGCGGGAGAAGAAACAAAACATATAATTCTATAACACTTGTGTCAATAACATCGAGCTAACCGTACAATTATGTGAAATGTATATACATGTGTCAAGTGCATGCAGGTGTTCATTAGGAGATTCCATTTCACACGTCGGATGAGGAAAGGGACGTCTGCTTTCATACAAGTAACAATCGAATAAAACAAATAAATTACAAGATAAAATTTCCTTCTCAAGTTTAAGTGTTGTTTCCATCGGGAAATTGATTAGCAAAGCGACAGAAATAGGCATATATCCACGTAATTTCCCAACAGCTGACTCAGCTTCGCCCTTGCCCTAAAATATAAACTTTCCCACACTAACCGTGCGTAAAATAACCATTTATTTGATTTTCCGATTTTTTCCAACCGAGCAAAAAGCCGATAGACTTTGGATGTTGGTCCATAAGTGCCATTCCCCATGTTTCTTTTTGAGATTTCTCGGTGTCATAACTTTTATTCAATCAAATATACTGCTATGCACACTGTAACATGAACTAGACAGTGCTATAGTAACGAGAGATCCTGAAGGATCTTGGCGCCCACCATTGACCGATAATTGTAAGCTAATGACAAGAGGATCTTTTTGTCCTTTGTTACTAAGAACAAACGATTGATTTGTTTACAGAATTTTGAATCTGAGCGAAAAGATCGAAAAAGGGACACTGCAAAACACCAAGATATCATCTTTCTAAGTTTAAGGAGAGTTTCAAGATTTCTAGAAACTGTACTTATGTCAGTTGTAATAGTACAAGAGAAAAGAGCAAAGTTAGTCTGAAAGTGAATGTCCGGAGGATCCTTCGTCTTCGTTTTGTAGTATATTTTTTTTGGCACGTGTCATCATTGGGTACTGGGAGCGAAGACAAATGCCTTTGACCCTTTGGCATGAGCTATGACACATACTTAAGATTTTATAATTAGGAACGAAAGTAGTAGTGGGGCCCTGCTGTCCTTTGACCAATCAGAATTGAGAACGAAAGTAGGTCAAGTATGACGCGTTTGACGTCATCCTGTGACGTAATTAGGGCGTGGTTGTAAGAAACCGGTTTAACCGGTCGTAAGAAACCGGTTTAAATTAAGTCGTAAGAAACCGGTTTAAATTATGTAATAATGTTACGTAATTAGGTCATGGTCGTTCTAAATAGATCGATTATGTAAGAAACCGGTTTAAATAGGGCGGTATGGTGTCAGCCCCTTTGTTAGCAGCCCCTTTGTTAACTACCAATAAAAACATCACGTGACCCTTTGACGGCTAAAAGGAGAGAGTTTTCGAGTTCAGTGGTCACATGCCTCTGGCGCACGAAGGTGCGTTTTTACGTATTTGGTCGATCTCCTGTCTCGGTATACAATGGATGACGAGAAAACATTTGATGAAGGTAAGTTCGCATTATCAATCATTCCTTTGAGAACAAGCGGTTCGTTTCTTAAAAGATCTATTGGTCTAATCATAGCGTATGTTGAGAGAAGGTCTTTCATATATTATAGACTGACACAACACAATGTATTAGAGCAAATGCCATGTATAGCTAACTGACCGTGCGAGTTAAATTATGTACCTCGGAATGTCACAGCCGAGCGCACATCTATTACCGCAATGACACACGGGTTAACCCTGTACCCACAGGCTACACATTTTAACCATTGTCACACATGAGCGCGTCGGTATTGTCCCACGTGTACAAGCCGGTGTCCACGTGTCCGGTGATTAAGCTTAACCTAGCGCAGTGCGTTTGTAGATGCACACGGTGATCACCTGTCCGACCTTGAACATTTAACGTATTATCACACATGAATGCCCATCTTTTGTCATTCTCTGTACGCACCGGTCCATTAAGTTCAAATAGTGATATATTATGCGTCGATATTGACATCAATACCATTCAAAAGACCTTTATTCGGTGGCCCTAGCATTGTCTCTGTACAAGGGAGAAAATTGAACTATGTTGTCGTGGACTAAAATAGGCCAACTGTTAGCTATGCACCTGTCTCTCTGGCCGAGTTACTGTGAGAATAAAAGAAACGTTTAACACTCTTTCTACCATAATTATTTCAAGAAATTCGATAAACTCATATAACATAATTTGACAAAATCAAAGATAAATTTTTACCGTATTAGCGTCGCTAAAATTATTGCCTCTCAATCGAACGTGTTATTTATCCGACAACTTACACTATTGTGCAAGTCACCAGCACACTAGCATTGTTTTACAAGTCACCAACACTCTAGCATTGTTTTACAATACAATACAGTAAACACACACGGTGAGCATTGGTAATGATCGCTCACGATATGATGACTATTTGTATCGTGTTCCGACGAAGCGTAGCGTCCGCAAAAGCGCCCGCAACGCCCGCAACGCCCGCAAGCGCCCGTTTCAATGCCCTTCGATATCTGAGAAAAAGAGAGAGATCAACACGTTCACAAGTTTTCATATATTTTATTATCCCCACTGTTATGCCGTACCCAAGCTGGGGGCCGCTATGGGTATGTTTACAATTCATAACGTTGGAGTGATATCAGTTTTAATCACGCTCTTGTCAGTGTTCGTGAATTCTTGAAGTTCATCTACGGTCATCATCATCTTTTCGCTTTATTTCTTTATTTCAGCATTCGACAGTGAGCTTCTTAAATCACCGTCAGTTTTCTGATCATTATTATTCGGTGTACCAAGTCCTAATCAGACTCGCTATCTACCAATCCGGGAAAGTCCGTGGGCAACATGTCCTTGAAGAGCTGTTTCCGCGTCTTGATGGCGTTTTTTAGGGCCTCTCTTGGAGGTAAACCCATATCCTCTTCTAAGTAGCTCTTTGTTTTCATGATGGCCCTGTGGTTACGATCACTTTTCATTTCAAGAGGAATCAAGGTATAGTTTTCATACAGAGCCATTGCAGATTTTATGATTCGTGGTTGCATGTTGATATAGGCCTTCTGTAAAGTCTCTTCATCCTGTCCATCTGCCTGGATAGCAGCGGCGTGTGCGTCAATAGCCTTGTCCACAATGCGATCCCAAAATGACGGCTCCCCTTCGTCCGTGTCTGAATCACCCAAACTTTCGCTTTTCTCGGATGAGCTAGTGCTGTCCGCATCAGAGCATGAGTTTTCAGCGCTGTCATCGCCAGATGATGAGCTCACAGTATCCGTATCATCGTGTAGACTCTCACTGTCTACATCAGAGACCTCGTCGGTGTCTTCATACCCATGAATATTCTTCCTATGTCTGATCATATCGTGGTACCTGGTGAACGATCGGTGACACTCTGAGCAAGAATAAGACATGCGGAACTGAGTGACAAAAATGAAGTGAGTTAGTCTTTCTAATAGGGTTGTATTTATGAATGATTGTCGCAGCGCCATCTATACACCGATAGGAACTCATGTATCCGATTGGTTAATAAGCCTTCATGGCGTAATGCTTTGACATATCACTCTCCCTTCACGTAAGGCGCTAGCATCCCTCATCTCCACCAACGTCCGGTAGTAGCGGGCGTTTGCGCCCGCAAGCGTTCGCAAAAGCGCCCGCAAATGCCCGCAAGCGCCCGCAAAAGCGCCCGCAACGCCGGCAAAAGCGCCCGCAAACGCCCGTTTCAACGCCCTTCGATATCTGAGAAAAAGAGAGAGATCAGCATATTCACAAGTTTTCATATATTTTATTATCCCGTAAAAGCGCCCGCAAACGCCCGCAAGCGCCCGCAAAAGCGCCCTCAACGCCCGCAAGCGCCCGCAAAAGCGCCCGCAACGCCCGCAAAAGCGCCCGCAAACGCCCGCAAGCGCCCGTTTCAACGCCCTTCGATATCTGAGAGAAAGAGATAGATCAGCATATTCACAAGTTTTCATATATTTTATTATCCCGCAAAAGCGCCCGCAAGCGCCCAATGTCGTATTGGGGATAATAAAATATATGAAAACTTGTGAACGTGTTTTTGCCGGCGTTGCGGGCGCTTTTGCGGGCGCTTGCGGGCATTTGCGGGCGCCCGCTACTACCGGACGTTGGTGGAGATGAGGGATGCTAGCGCCTTACGTGAAGGGAGAGTGATATGTCAAAGCATTATGCCATGAAGGCTTATTAACCAATCGGATACATGAGTTCCTATCGGTGTATAGATGGCGCTGCGACAATCATTCATAAATACAACCCTATTAGAAAGACTAACTCACTTCATTTTTGTCACTCAGTTCCACATGTCTTATTCTTGCTCAGAGTGTCACCGATCGTTCACCAGGTACCACGATATGATCAGACATAGGAAGAATATTCATGGGTATGAAGACACCGACGAGGTCTCTGATGTAGACAGTGAGAGTCTACACGATGATACGGATACTGTGAGCTCATCATCTGGCGATGACAGCGCTGAAAACTCATGCTCTGATGCGGACAGCACTAGCTCATCCGAGGAAAGCGAAAGTTTGGGTGATTCAGACACGGACGAAGGGGAGCCGTCATTTTGGGGTCGCATTGTGGACAAGGCTATTGACGCACACGCCGCTGCTATCCAGGCATATGGACAGGATGAAGAGACTTTACAGAAGGCCTATATCAACATGCAACCACGAATCATAAAATCTGCAATGGCTCTGTATGAAAACTATACCTTGATTCCTCTTGAAATGAAAAGTGATCGTAACCACAGGGCCATCATGAAAACAAAGAGCTACTTAGAAGAGGATATGGGTTTACCTCCAAGAGAGGCCCTAAAAAACGCCATCAAGATGCGGAAACAGCTCTTCAAGGACATGTTGCCCACGGACTTTCCCGGATTGGGAGATAGCGAGTCTGATTAGGACTTGGTACACCGAATAATAATGATCAGAAAACTGACGGTGATTTAAGAAGCTCACTGTCGAATACTGAAATAAAGAAATAAAGCGAAAAGATGATGATGACCGAAAATGAACTTCAAGAATTCACGAACACTGACAAGAGCTTGATTAAAACTGATATCACTCCAACGTTATGAATTGTAAACATACCCATAGCAGCCCCCAGCTTGGGTACGGCATAACATTGGGGATAATAAAATATATGAAAACTTGTGAACGTGTTGATCTCTCTCTTTTTCTCAGATATCGAAGGGCGTTGAAACGGGCGCTTGCGGGCGTTGCGGGCGCTTTTGCGGGCGGTTGCGGGCGCTTTTGCGGGCGCTTGTGGGCGCTTTTGCGGACGCTACGCTTCGT
Source organism: Hanleya hanleyi (assembly GCA_036873755.1). Lineage (NCBI taxonomy): Eukaryota > Metazoa > Mollusca > Polyplacophora > Lepidopleurida > Hanleyidae > Hanleya > Hanleya hanleyi. The sequence continues at coordinate 2,568 of JAVTVY010034908.1, read as the reverse complement.
CGGAACACGATACAAATAGTCATCATATCGTGAGCGATCATTACCAATGTTCACCGTGGGTGTTTACTGTATTGTATTGTAAAACAATGCTAGAGTATTGGCGGCTTGTAAAACAATGCTAGTGTGTTTGTGACTTGCACAATAGTGTAAGTTGTCGGATAAATAACACGTTCGATTGAGAGGCAATAATTTTAGCGCCGCTAATACGGTAAAAATTTATCTTTGATTTTGTCAAATTATGTTATATGAGTTTATCGAATTTCTTGAAATAATTATGGTAGAAAGAGTGTTAAACGTTTCTTTTATTCTCACAGTAGCTCGGCCAGAGAGACAGGTGCATAGCTTAGCTAACAGTTGGCCTATTTTGGTCCACGACAACATAGTTCAATTTTCTCCCTTGTACAGAGACAATGCTAGGGGCACCGAATAAAGGTCTTTTGAATGGTATTGATGTCAATATCGACGCATAATATATCACTATTTGAACTTAATGGACCGGTGCGCACAGAGAATGACAATAGATGGGCGTTCATGTGTGATAATACGTTAAATGTTCAAGGTCGGACAGGTGATTACCGTGTGCATCTACATACGCACTGCGCTAGGTTAAGCTTAATCACCGGACTCTAGTTTCCCCGTGTACACGTGGGACAATACCGACGCGCTCATGTGTGACAATGGTTAAAATGTGTAGCCTGTGGGTACAGGATTAACCCGTGTGTCATTGCGGTAATAGATGTGCGCTCGGCTGTGACATTGCGAAGTACATAATTTAACTCACACGGTCAGTTAGCTATATATGTCATTTGCTCTAATACAATGTGTTGTGTTAGTCTACAATATATGAAAGACCTTCTCTCAAAATACGCTATGATTCGACCAATAGATCTTTTAAGAAACGAACCGCTTGTTCTCAAAGGAATGATTGATAATGCGAACTTACCTTCATCAAATGTTTTCTCGTCATCCATTGTATACCGAGACAGGAGATCGACCAAATACGTAAAAACGCACCTTCGTGCGCCAGAGGCCTGTGACAAACGAACGTTCGCCTTTTATCATATTAGCCGTCAAAGGGTCACGTGATGTTTTTATTGTTAGCTAACAAAGGGGCTGACACCATACCGCCCTATTTAAACCGGTTTCTTAAGACCGGTTTAACCGGTTTCTTACGACCGGTTAAACCGGTTTAACCAGTTTCTTACGACCGGTTAAACCGGTTTCTTACGACTTAATTTAAACCGGTTTCTTACGACCGGTTAAACCGGTTTAACCGGTTTCTTACGACCGGTTAAACCGGTTTCTTACAACCACGCCCTAATTACGTCACAGGATGACGTCAAACGCGTCATACTTGACCTACTTTCGTTCTCAATTCTGATTGGTCCACTTCCATCAGGGCCCCACTACTACTTACACATTTTGTGTATAGTACATACCACAGGCCCTCAAAACAAGAGTTGGGGGGGGCGGTGGTATTACGATGAAGTGTCGAAATATGTCGTCTCTATACATAACTCCATGCTTTATATAAAAATACACCAAGGTCTGAAACGCACTTTGGGTGAAACGAGAAATAAACGGTTTACCTCCATCCAAACAAAATACATCAGCTTGTTCTACAAGTGTCACTCCGTATATTGTGTGCCGGATCCGACAAAGGTATAAAATTGCACAAATTTACTAATTCGACGACTGGAATATATGGAGTGGCACTTGTAGAATAAGCTGATGTATTTTGCTTTGAGGTAAACAGTTTATTTCGCTTTTCACCCAAAGTGCGTTTCAGACCTTAGTGTATTTTTATATAAAGTATGGGGTTATGTATAGAGACCCCATATTTCGACACTTCACCCTAATACCACCGCCCCCCCCCCCCCCTCTCAAAAAACCCTCTTGTTTTGAGGGCCTGTGGTACATACTCAGTATGTGCATCATTGGTACGCATATTTACACAGTACTGTGTATCACTGATCCACAATGGGGTCTCGGAGAATACTGGCAAACAGTTCGCACGATTGTATGATAGCGTGGCTGGGTGGTATTTCCCTGATAGACCATCTTGGTTTACCTAAATACCAACCTTTCTAACTGTTTATTCTAACGCTTGATTGTTCTTTTTAAGGAGTGATGCCGCATTGTTTAGATCCGGGCACGGTGCAGAAGATAGAAAAAGAATCTTTTGATGGCGAAAACTGGGAGTTGTGTATGCAGAAAGACTCGTCTATTCAACAGCGATCCAAAGACGCATGAAGTGGACGGGCGGATGGAGGGATGTTAATAAAGGACTGGAGAAAGATATATTCGGTGTTGTTACTAACTGGACACGATCTATATTTAAATCTTTTGGTCGAAAATAAAAAAATAAATTTGTGTTCTAAACATCTACATTTCTCAATATCGTTTGCTGATAATATTCCAGTCTTTGTCTCGGGAATTTAGCAAAAACACCTTTGGTTATTTCTACTTCTAGAACCCTAGACAATCACGAACCAGATACAACTTAGCGAACCATTTGGGGAAATTTTTCAGATTAAAACATGGTTAGCTTTGAAATACAAAAATAAA
>JAVTVY010034907.1:0-15338 GCA_036873755.1 Hanleya hanleyi | reverse complement strand
GATCTATACTGCGTAGCCATGTCATAATAAAGGGTGTATGTATACCGTACAACTCCCCATGGATTTACTGCTCTACACACTTTGATGACGTATCGACCGTCACCAAAACTTGTTGAGGCCTGCTTGCCTTCAAATTGATGACATCACGGAAATCCCCAGAATCCTAATAGTCCATTCTCTCAACGTCAGAGTGTGTAACCTTCAAACCGTCGGTGAACAGATAAATGACAAAAGGGGATGTACAATCTGATGCCATGAGAATGCTAATAGTCTTGACATCTTCATATAAATTGCGTATCTAGGTAGTAGATAATGCGCATGAAAATGTTCGTTGACCTATGAAATTTGTGTATCACCTGACCGAAAGTTACCTTTGACTCTGCGCATGTGTATCGCGTCACCGGAAGTGATCTTTGACACTGTCCACGCACACATTACCGCGTATGGCGCGCAGGGTCAAATGTCATTTCTGGCCACACGATAAGCATGCGCAGCGTCAAAGGTCAGAGGACATTTGAATACGCATTCTCTTCTGCTTCAGCTGGTACCACTTGAAACAGAAGATTCGATTAATCTTTCTTGGCGAGGCATTTGAGAGATAGATGTACAGGCAGCAGATCGGTAGCAGATTGGTAGTCATAGCCCACTTTCTGAACCATGCCCCTTTCCCTACTCTAAACATAAATATGGGGAGATTGTGATCCCTAGACATACACAAAGACAAATTTTATTTAGAGTCGGTCTGGTATACAAATATAAACACTGGCTCTCAGGTGCTATTTCTACCGACGAAAATAAGAGAGTAAGAAATAGGGAAGTGAGGATAAAATAAACAGAAACATGGCAATAAAATAGTAGTTAACAGTATAAATTGTTATGAGAAAATGGTACCCGTTATAAAATCTAGAGACGTGTGGATCACATTAAATAACATAAAACGGCTATAAATAAATTCAGTAGCAGGTAGCACACCTGCACAAATCTTTACCTTCCCATGTTAATATTAGTTTCTTAAAATTCTTAAACTTGTCAATCTGTCTCATTGAACTAGACAATCCATTCCATACATCTGCTACCTTAAAGCAAAATGAGTTGAAACCATGTTTAGTGGTATTTACTCTAGGTTTTCCCAAACAATTTGTGTATCTAAATTAATATGTACCATCTTTAGTCATATCTAGGTTGTGGAGGTAGATAGACCCTTGATAATTTTGAACGTTTCTGAAGCCTTCGAATATGGAGATATGGAATAGAGAATTTGTCAAACAGACTTTGATTGTCTAATTCGAAATCGTGCGCAACAAATGGTATAATGCCTTTTCGTGAATCTTTTCGTGAGTATTACCAATATTGGTGAAGTTCCAAACCAGGGGGCAATAGTTAAAATTGGATAATATAAATGAGTAGCGATAGTATATAGTGAATCTACTCTTAGACGTTAATATGTGACTGATTCATTTAAGGGCGTTAATTTGTCGCGAAGCCTTTCGACACAGATTTGAAATGTGAAGGAGTCAATATCGACTCCAAGTATTAAAAGTGAAAAAATCTGTAGAAAGGATATCAGCGTGTTCAACAGTAAAAACAGAATCCAGAATCTTCGTGCGTTTTCCAATTGCCAAGGCCTGAATGATCAGGATTGGCTTTCATCCTGTTCATTGAAAACCAATCTAACATGAGATTTACATTCTCTTCCTGATTCCTCGGATATTTCCATTATTTCAATGGATAGAGAGATGAAAATGACATTTTATCTTCATGACCTCTAGTATTGAATCGGACAAACACAAATTTAATTTGCTTTGATGACGTCATAGTGAAGTAATAATGGTGAATGTCATCTTTCGGTTTAATTGTTGGGTTAGATAAGAAGAATCTGCCGGCTCAAGTGGTACCATCAGAACTGGAATACAATTTGAAAATAGACTACATTTTCGACAATGAATTCCTTTCCACGTTATTGGCGTCATCAATTATGTCACTAGACGAGGACCTACATGCTCAATATGAAAAGTTTCAGCTCTTCAGATGATTAATACAAATATCCACGGGTGTGAAAATCAATTACTATATAATATGTTTACGCAGGTGGTACCGGTGGGTGGAATTTATGGTCCTGACTTACGGAGTGGTTATTGCATATTTACATGATCTACATGAATGCATGTCTATAGTAATGGTATCATGTTTCACTCCGACAAACCAGAGAATGCCAAAACTAAATTTATCGATCAACTATTCATATCTATGCGATGTTAGTAGTAGGGAAAGGTGAAATCCGGTATTATTTTCCAGGGAGGTAACTCTTGCATTCACCAGGGTGCGCTGTTTCCAGGTTAAAGGTATAGGGGACGCCCCATCGCCTTTCACCTCTGGGGCGCCACCAGCTCAAGGTCACGTGGAGGTCAAAAGTAGTTCCGGCAACCTGTAACCTTTGTATTCCTCCGCGGACAGAAAGTAGTCTCAGTGGGGTTTTCCCACAATGTCGTGGGTGATCAAATTCTCCGGCAATCTCCGGCAATCGTCAGGGGCGAGAGGGGTCCCTAGTGTACCGATTGGGTTGTATGAGGTATCAATGTGAAGCATTCGTGAAGGGGCATCTGATGGGGTGGGTGTGGGGTTGAAATATCGTCATTCTGCGCATGCGCGGTAGACCAAGGGTATGGAAATAGACGTGTTGGGGTCTAGGGGGGCCACTAGTGGGTCGATGGAGTCATATGAGGTATCAATGTGAAGCCTATGTGAGGGGGCATCTGATGGGCTGGGTGTGGGATTGGAGTAGGGGCATTCTGCGCATGCGCGGTAGACCAAGGGTATGGAAATAGCCGATTTGGGATCTAGGGGAGCCCCTAATGGACCGATGGGGTCGAGTGAGGTATCCATGTGAAGCCTATGTGAGGGGGCATCCCACTGGGTGGATGTGGGGTCGGAATATCGCCAGTCTGCGCATGCGCGGGACTTTATCCCTAAAATAGGGGAAAACACTTATCAACCCTAGTCAAAAGGGCTAATATCGGTCCCCGGGCTTATTGGGGCCTGCCTATCAAGTCAACGGAGTGGGTGCATGTAAAATTAGGATTTTTCCCCGAAACTATAAAAAGCGGAATACGGACTTTACCCCTATCAACCCTAGCCAAACGGGCTAATATCGGTCCCCGGGCTTACTGGGACCTGCCTATCAAGTCAACGGGGTGGGTGCATGTAAAATTAGGATTTTCCCCCGAAACTATAAAAAGCGGAACACGGACTTTACCTCTACAATAGGGGTCTGTATTATACAATATAAGGGAAAATGCCTGTATGGGGTATGGGGATGGTCAATTTTTTTCGTGGGCTTTACTATGGCTTGTTGGGTCGCGTTTTTCTCGTCTCGCCAAGAAAATGACAATGGGAAGGGTCCCGGAGCGAATCGGTGAAATTTTTGGGAAAAGTCACCGAGGTCTGTATATAGGCCCATAGGCTGGCCATGGGGGGTATAGGTCCAACCTGGGAAATTCACACACGTTCATTGTGATATGGGTTGCTTGGATTTGCTTTTCACGCCTCGTCATTTAGAACACGATGGGAAGGGTCCCGGAGCGAAACGGTGAAATTTTTGGAAAAAGTCACCGAGGCCTGGGTAGGCCCATAGGCCTATACTGCATGGCTATGGGTGTATAGGTCCATACGGGGTGGACGTTTTGGGATCTAGGTGGGCCACTAATGGCCCGATGGGGTCGAGTGAGGTATCAATGTGTAGCCTATGTGAGGGGGCAATCGGTGGGATGGATGTGGGGTAGGAATATCGTCATTCTGCGCATGCGCAATAGACAAAGTGTATGGAAATAGACGTTTTGGGATCTAGGGGAGCCATTAGTGGGCCGATTGGATCGAGTGAGGTATCAATGTGAAGCCTATGTGAGGGGGCATCTGATGGGGTGAGTGCGGGGTTGAAATATCGTCACTCTGCGCATGAGCAGTGGACAAAGGGTATGGAAATAGACGTGTCGGGGTATAGGTGGGCCACTAGTGGGCCGATGGGATCAAGTGAGGTATCCATGTGAAGCCTATGTGAGGGGGCTAGACTAGGGTGTCGTTTCCATTCTGCTGCGCAGGTCACGTGGGTTGTGACGACCGGCCCGCCCCGGCCGCAGCGCGCGCGCGCGGGGGTGATCTGATGCCGCAGCGCGACGCGCGCGTCATCACCGGCAGTGCGCGGATGAATGTCGGATCAAAAAGTCAAAGGTCACATCCAGGTCAAACGGTCCGAGGTCTCCCTTTCGGCAAGGTTCGGCGACAATGTTGCGGCATCGATATACAGAGCTTGAACCCAAAAAGGGGATTGTAAATTAACCTGGGAAGGATGGGCAGTTCCATTTGGACCAATCAGCGGTCGAGAAAAAGAGCCAATGAGCGATCGATAAAAGAACCAATGGACGGGTACTAGAATTTCGGTCACGTCTGCGCCTACATCCGGGTACTGGAATGCTTTCGCCTACGTCCGCGCCTACATCCGGGTTCTTGTACACCCGTGTAATGTTTTCTGGACATGGATGGGTTACCTTTGGCTCCATTCTAGGCCACTGATTGGCTAATACGGTGTTCAAAGCCAGTTTCATGCATTATGCTCATATAGAAAACACACAAGACAGGGGTTTTTGGTGAGATCTCATTTTTTATTCAGTGAACAACAACAACGTGAGAACAACCACGTGAAAACTGAAGCCCAGAACAAGGGGCTTGTACATTGAAAGAACTGAAGCCCAGAACAGGGGGCTTGTGTACATTGAAAGAATTCAAGCCCAGAACGGGGCTTGTACATTGAAATGATGGACGGCCCAGTCATATACGAGTACATCGCGGTCCTCGGCCTTGGGGTACTCGTCAAACATCTGTACGATGGTAGATAAGGGTCTTCCCCGGCATCGATGGTACAGGTAAAACAAACAATATTGTCCGCACACGCTACTGGCCAGGCTTTGCAACGTTTGAGTGTTCCAACACCACGTCTCTGTACCTTGATCCATGAAGTCTGTTAAATCGGGATGGAGGGGTGGCAGGCCGTACGGGTCAAAGTATTCGCCCTGCTGTTCTGTCAAGTACACGCCCACCCAATGTTCACCGGGCCGATCCATCGGGTCCGTGTTGAGAACCTCAGCAGCAGGATACACACGGTCTAATGGGAACACATCTCGGGCGAACACCCCTTGAAAGACCATACGTGTCCCTGGGTCATTCTCCAGCACGGTGGTTATCTGGTCTGTATCCATGTTAGGTGGATAAGTCACACAGGACGTTGCGCGCCTTGTCCACTTGAATGATGTTGTCAAACTCGGCGTAGCAGATCACATTGACGGTGGTCCCCAGGGCTCGTGCAAAGTGGAGTTCCAGCCGTAAATTGCCTTGCTTGGCCGGGGCCAGCTGATGGTCGTTCTCTAAGATGGGAGTCAGATCGAAACAGAACAACGTGTATCCGTTCGCATAGTCCTCCCGACTGATCAAATTCCCTTCGTCCTGGTTCATTTGACCGGTGGCTGTAAACAGGCTCTGATAGGCTCGAATGAAATTCCTGCGCCCAAAGTTCGGTGTTAAGGCCGTGGCTGGGACCTGTTGTCCATCCACATGCAGGGCCACAAAATTGATGCCGAAATGTTTAAAGTCAAACGGATTCTCTGGGTAGGCTCCGCTGAAACTAGTATTTTCCACACAGGCCATGATCAATCGCTTGGGTAGTTCCCCCAGGAACAGGTTTTCTTTGTTGGCGCCCATATTACCAGCAGGCACAGAGAACACTTTGGTTTGTACACGTCGGATAAGGTAATGGGCTGGTTTTGTTTCCAAGGCTTTCATGTGTCCCAATTGAACGGCTGGATTCGGTTTCACTTTTCGGACATACAGGACTGCCTCTTGGATAACAATCTTATAGTCAGCTGCATGCCCATCTACGTTAGTGGCCATCAAGGCGAAGGTCGGACATGAACATGAACATGTCTGCATGTAGTCGACCCATGAGATCCACCGAGGCACCGTTCGCAGTGAAAGCCTTCCGTTTGTTATATCCCACATTGTCCACCGTGTCCATGTGCTCGGGTGTGTCCTGGTAGAATAAAGTGGCTGTCAGCTGAGATTTTTTAGCCTCTCGGCCATACGACAACAGTGTCTCGATGTAGGCTCGATAGGGGTACGTGTTGGTCGAGTCACTGATGAATTTGTCGCTGAGAAAAATATCCACCTGTTGAAACATCGAGTGCAGCCAGAGATTCGTCGGGCCCACCGTTGCAGCTTGGATGATTCTGGAGCCATCCCCATTGACCACCTTGGCTTTCACATACAAGTATGTATGGGCTAAATCCACGTAGGCCGTATCCGCATGGTGAACTCGATGGGCCCTGTTTCGTTGATGCTGGAGAGCGGGAGATGCTCCACCCATAATCCTTGTTCGGCACTGGTCTGTGTGGGCGGCACGGTCCACAAATCAAATTCACTGATGGTGGAGGGGCAGGACTCTGCGTGGATCAAGGACATGTTTAAGAAAAGATATCCTGGGTCTTCGATGTGCGTCGTCGCTGGGTCGGTCGTCGACTGGTGCGCGGTCTAGGTGGTGCAAGTCTTTTATTCCCTACGGTACGTTGTGCTTTGGCGACCAAGACGCCTCCCGCTTCTTTGGCCCGCCGTTTCAAGGCTTCTTTGGGTGCCGTACCCCCCAAGACATCACCGGCGACTTGCAGTCCACTGCGTACCGCTTGTTTGCCGATTGCTTTCACCCCACGCGTGACCAAGGGCAGGAACGTTTTGACGATGCTGCCGAGCATGTTCCCCAGCCCATGTCCTCGTTGCATGCGTGCACCGCTAAAGACCGGAAAGCCACCCCCGGCCTGTTGGGCATAATAGTCCATATAGCGGCGTGCATCGCACTCGTAAGGTACTTTCATTATGCAAAGTGGGGAGCACGTGCTTGTCGAAAATGAAGTGTCAGCACCACTTTTCCTCGTTCGAATGCCACCGGTCGTCCCGTGTCATCTCTTATATCCACTGTGATAGTGTTGATGTCGGTTTGTCGTACGGGCAGGTAGAGCATGTGGGTGAAACTGTGGGTGATTTGATCTCCATACGTCTTTTTAATGGGCACCACCCGTAACAGAGGTGTGTTGATATCGCCCACGATGTGGTTGCCGACTACGTCCGAGTAGACGTAGAGTCCGTACATACCCGACTTCATATCCATCGGGATCTCTGTACGTCTGTAGATCGAAACCCAGCATTTGCTGTAGGATAGGACTCAGTACGACACTCGCGTTGGCGGTGACGATAAGGTGTGCCTTGTCGTTGTGTGCGTTGTAATCGAAGTCCACGTGATTCTTGAAGGGAAAGGATTTGATGGGTTTTGATGTATTCGTGACCCCCGTAGAGCCTTATAATGCAACAGTCTTGACAGCCCACCCATGAACTCCTTGGGGGTATCGTATTGGCCTTCGGGGAGGGTGAGTCGGGTGTTTTTGCCTTCGTAGGTCACATCGTACCACACTTCATTGGCTCGCACGTTGTACCACGAGTAAGGGTATTGGATATCCACGAGGCCACATTCCCATCGTCCAGGTAAATGCAACGGTTGCGGTAACTGGGTCACGTACTTGGCCAAGGTGTTGTCAGGAAACACATCCAGCGAACTGTTACTGGGTAGGGTGAGGTAAAACATGGCGACTGAGCTGTCCGGCTGCTGCTGTTGGTTTTAATAGGTGTTCCAGGCCTTGGGCGGTTGTGTCCGGCGTCGTGTTCGTCGCGGTGACTTGCTACGTGTCACGGCTCTGGAGATGTGGGGTGTCCTGATCAAGGATGGTTTTTTAAAGGTCTGAAAAGAAGGTGCCCGTTGTGATGGTGGTGTTTTGGGGGTGACTCCGGTCAATTTGGATTCCCAAGAAGGTAGTGGGCCACTCGGCGATTGCTGGGTTCGCTGCATAAAGGCCCAGCGGTGGGGGTTCCCCACCAATTCCTGTGTTACATGCATGTCTTTCAAGCCTTGAGCGAAGACCTCCCATCCTCGAGGATCCGTGTGCGATCTGCGTTTACGCATCAGGTCATTCACTAAATCCGTCATGTGGGTGCCGGGGACCACCTGATTCTGCACCAGGAGTTCGCCTTTATCATTCCAAGTCATGTTAGGATTCTGTTTCATCCGTTGTAATACCAGGCCATCTTGTTTCTTGAACGATGCAGGTACACTCTTCAGCACTTCGTCTTCCACCCACTGTGGGGCTGTGGGTGGTACCCCTGGTAATGGCGGCTGTTGGAGGGGTGCTGAGGTCGGCGGTGTGTCACGTGGTGGTGGTGGTGGTGTGGCGCCGGAGTAGAGGCTTTGTATTGGTCCATGAACGTCAGCACCGCCAGCGTCCTTGCTCGCTCGCCGTACTTTCACTGTCGCTTAACCCCGGTCTCTGTAAGATCTGTTGCATCTCTCCATCGAGGGTGTTTATGGTCTTCACCGTAGGTGGGACAGGGTAGGGCGATTGGAGGTTTTGAAGGAGCCGAGGCTCGACGAGGACCATTTTTTTCGTGTGGTTCATTGTCGGCCGAAGAGTCCACCCAATACTGGACCCAACACGGAAGCGGCCAACGGTGCTAAGATGGCCCCGAGAAATCCACCTTTCTGTAACACCTTTTCTTTTGTGTTTGAGAGACCCGCTTCTGGACTAAGGTTCGGAGACCTGTCTTATGCTTGGCCAACTTGGTCTTCTGAGCCGGAGTCAGTGGTACGTTGCCTTTTAAGATATTGAGTCCGATCTCGCACAGACAGCACACGAGAGCAGGGTCCGCCCCGCGTACAATGGTTCGGACTAACTCGGGTGGGGCCGTCTTCAATACACGGAGCGTGGGAGCGTGCTTCCGTACTCGCGCAGACATCATGTACAACTAATGCCAGAACCCACAACTCTGCTCTTTTTATCTACTTCAGAGACAAAGTCAACGCTGCTGTGGTATTCATTTTTTTTTATTATCCCCATCATCAAACACACACACCCCAGCTGGGGGAGCCACTGTGGGTGTGTTTACATTATTTTTGCATGTACACGTGGTGGGTGTCTCCGGGAAAGATGCCGGTCCGTAGTCGAAGATGGTCGGGGAGTGGCTTGCTTGAGGTCGAAGAGCATATACCCGTGCTGAGGGGTTGTGGCGTCTTTGAAGGCTTCTAACGCAAAGGGTGTGCGGCCGGGATACATCTGTCTCGCCAGGTGCAGCAATTGAGTGGTATCTCTCGGGTTTTTGAAGACCACCAGGTAGTGGGCATTTAAGCTGATATTCCGATGTTCTTTGTTTTTACTGAACAGATTCTGCACAATGTAGATGATGCTGAGCCGTCGATGATGGCTGCCTTTGGTAAAGAGTTGGGTGACCCGACTGTCCGTCTCCGCCATGAGATCATCCAGAACCACCAAGATGTCGGGTTCCAAATCCGCCAGGTTAGGTAGGCCTTCCACAAACGTGATGTGGGGCATTGCTGCATACGCTTCCTGCCATTCTCCATAACATCACACGACTCGAGCAATAGGTGGAGTGATCATGCTGTCGGCGTGTTGAAGGAACTTCCTGACGAAGTGCGTTTTGCCGGAACCCGTCGGTCCTGCGATGACGCAGGTGAAGGGATGCTGCCAACGGGGATCCATGGCTGGAGGTGTATCCGCTGTCGTGGTAACCCGCTCTTGTAAATTTGGTACGAGTGAACTGGAGTGATGGTGGGTACAACGTCGGTCGTCGTTGTCTGTTCACTGTCAGGGATGATGATGGTGGTGGTGGGTACAACGTGGGTCGTCGTTGTCGGTTCACTGTGAGGGATGAAATCCGGTGGGTCTTCAGACGTAGTGGATGTACTTGGTGTAGGTGTAGAGCTTACACTCGACGTGGCTTGTACACGGGGTGTGGTGGTGATGACTGGTGCTCTCTGTAGACCGATTTCACTGATGGCTGGTGTTCTCAGTTGGTTAAGTAACGTGCTGACATAGGCTACGTCGTAAAACACACCTCCGTACAACACACTCAGCAGGGTTAGCACTATCACCCCAAAGCCCACTTGCGCTTTGCGCGTTTTGAAAGACGCTGTGTTCAGAGACGGTTGCACCGTGTTCATGGTCGGACGTGGAATGAAGGATGACGGCAGTGGTGTCTGGCTTTATAGTCGTTTCACCTGGTTGGCTGCGACCCAGGAATTGAAGGAACTGGGCCAGCCTTGCCATTTCACGAAATGAAACAGTTTGCCACGTCGACGTTCCGTTTTCAAAATCTGCTCCACCTTGTAGTAGTCTTGCTGTGTTTTTACGACAGGCTGTAATTCCGTCTGGTAAAACGTCCCTAGCAACGGTTCCCCTTGAAGATCTTCCAGTTCATAGACTCGCCGCTGTCAGGGTAGGCGCCGTTTAATCAGGAAGTGCTCATCGCTCCAGTTGGGCAAGTAACTTTTCTCGAACTTGCCCTTGACTTTACTGATCCGTACAGGGTCCCCGACCTTGAACACCGCCTTCGGTGCTCGTTGCGATGGCATGGGGTACAAGACACGCCGGACTTGGACTTCATTGCCTTGGGTCACGGTAATGGGGGCTCTCTCTATACTTCGATGATAGGCTCGATTGTAACCTCTCACCAGTTTCGGGAGAACATCGATGTACCGCCTTGTATTCTTATAGGTGAAATATTTATACATGCGGCCTTTGAATGTCCTGTTGAACCTCTCCACCACGAAAGCCTTGGTCTCGTTGTACGTATGGAAGAAAAACACCTTCTGTTTCTTGAGAAAGCCTTGGAACGGTCTGTTGAGGAATTCCGTGCCTTCGTCGGTTTGCAAATACAAAGGTTTGCGCCCGGTCTTGAAGATGTCTTTGAACGCCGCTATGAGATTCGCCCCGGTTTTCGTCCGGATGGGTACCACCCACGCATACTTGGATAGGATATCGATGCACGTCAAGATATATCGATTCCCATCGTTGTGTTTGGCAAAGGCACTCATATCGACCAAATCCGCTTGCCACTGGGCATCTATTCCTCCCACGATGACCCGGTTGCGTAGAAAATGGCGACGGACAGCTCGATGTAAGGTATAGGTGTCTTGTTTTCTTAACCAATCTCGGACTTGAGCACGTTGTATCCCTTGGGGTTTGGCCGCTCGATAGAGAGCCGACAATGCATTATAGGCCGCCGGACTGTCGGGACTGTAGTATAACTTATCCAACACCTTCTCCCAGCGCTTCATGGTGACACAATGCTGATGGACCCCGAGAGTATGGTTTATTTATAACAAGTTTCTACCACCGTTGTGTTGGTTGACTCAGTTCAGCCGGATAGTCTATAGCCTCGTCGTCTGGTTCATGACTAGACAGTTGCTCATTGGGTTCAGCCAGCGCGTCCTCAACAGCACGAGCCCACCCCAACTGGTCTGATGACCGTTCGTCCGGTGTAAAGAGCTAGTCCACAATAGGCACCACTTTCTCCAAGGCTGTCCACAGATCAGGGTCTAGAGTGAAGCTTTGCGTAGGATCGTGGTAACGTCCCACACGGGCAAAGAAAGGTCCACGTTGTACGTAGTTGGCGTTCTCGAGGTGGATGAGGTTTCCGTCGAGCTCACCGCTCAACACCCGTTTGAATTTGGTCCAGCCATCACGGTGTAGGGTAACCGTAGTGGATGTGTACTCCGAACTCCACCCACAGGCATTCCGATCTTCCACGAGGGTGACTTTATCTTCATAGACGTGGAACCCCACCCGGGGTGTAAGGGGCAGGATGGCTCGTAGGACGGGTGACATGCTTGGTCCAATGTCGATCGTTGAATGACACACACTCTGTCTGACCCTCGTATTTATAGTGTCAATACCACAGCGCCAGGGTCAATAGGGCACAGACTAGTATGAGGCCAACCAGCCGTCGCTGGTTCCGGCGTGAGCGCTCGTGGTCCATAGCCCGAGCATCAAGGATGGCTGTCATAGTCCAGTAATGGTGAGTGATGGCACGCCTCTCCATCGAGTGCACTCTGTGGAGGACCGCTTCTGTGAACTCGTTCAGGATCTGGCGTCGCCCCTCGTTGTCGTCGCCATCTGCAAACATGGACCGGACCACTGCTCGGTAATCCGTGAATGAATTCACCACGGTGGCATGCTGTAAAAGGCGAGTCGCATGGGGCTGGATCTCCGTCATGGCTCTGCAACCGTAGAAATGAAGGTGTAGGATCCAGAGAGACGTGTTTTATAGACCAGATGTAGCTCTACGGGTGTAGTCCGTGATACGTACTATTCTGATGGGTTATGTGGCTCCTATAGAGATAGTACTTCATCGACCATGGGGATTACTTTTTCCAAGGCTGTCCATAGATCAGGGTCCAGAGTAAAACCACCTTGCTTGAGACAGAGGAGTCGAGCAAAATAGGGACCGCGGAAAATGTAGACGTCGTCACACAGGTGAATGCTATCACCGTCGAGGTCACCCAATAACACCCGTTTCAAGGTAGTCCAGCCTTCCGGCGACAAAGACACACGCGCTGGTTCAGACGTACACCAACACCTACTGTCGTCATCGATGAGCTCCACGCGTTTGGGATACAACAATAGGGTGCAGTCCGGTGTAAGAGTGCGTGTCTCCCTCACACGCTCGTCTTCAGGCAACTGCTGGGTCCCAGGGAAAATGTTCTCCACGTCTCATGCTTTCTATGCACAGCTCATACAAGCAGGCAAGCAGGCTGGCTAGAGGTGAGGCAGGCAGGCAGGCTAGAGATGAGGCAGGCGGGTAGGGCAGGCAGGCTAGAGGTGAGGCAGGCAGGCAGGCAGGCAGGCAGGCTGGTCAGGTCAGGTCAGTCAGACAGGTAGTGCAACGAATACACCCCACCACTAAAAATCGCCTTCTTTTATACGTTTTTCTACAGTCCGCCATTTTGTCCACACAGGCCGCCATTTTGACCATACAGGCCGCCATTTTGTACACAAACGCCGCCATTTTGTACACACACGCCGCCATTTTGACCACACAGGCCGCCATTTTGACCACACCCGCCGCCATTTTGACCACACAGGCCGCCATTTGGACCACACCCGCCGCCATTTTGACCACACAGTCCGCCATTTTGACCACACAGTCCACCATTTTGACCACACCCGCCGCCATTTTGACCACACCTGCCGCCATTTTGACCACACCCGCCGCCATTTTGACCACACTCGCTGCCATTTTGACCACACAGACCGCCATTTTGTACACACAGGCCGCCATTTTGACCACACAGGCCGCCATTTTGTACACAAACGCCGCCATTTTGTACACACACTTGCACCCACTGACACACCGCACTTTTGACCACACAGGCCGCCATTTTGTACACACACGCCGCCATTTTGTACACACACGCCGCCATTTTGACCATATCAGCCGCATCAACACACACACCAACAAGTCTAGACATGTACAAAGGTCACTGATTTATTTATTGATTAATTAAAATTAATTAAAATTAATTAATTTATTTATTTATTTATTTATTTATTTATTTATTTATTCTGTGAAAACACGCAAATGTTCGAATCAAGGGAGATAACCCGAAATTTGTCAAAAATCAAAAAAAGTGCAAACAGAGTTATCGATCCCGGCAAAATGCGCGCTGTAATCCACTTATACTACTACTACCGTGGCCAAAGTATGCGTCAAAAACATGTATTGCTCTTATGTCTTTTCGAGCTTAGCCGTTTAACTAGAGCGATTCAGACTCATCATCCAGTTCGTTCAGACAGTGGAAATGATTATCAGTCAACCGTTTAACGACTTGCATCCCACTTATCCAGATTTTCCTACGCCCATGTATAGTTTGTGTTTTAATTATGTAGTTTTATGTGTATGATCATTATACATATACATATTACGAGAAAAAATAAACTACTGGTACTTCTTCAGGATTACAAAAATGTGAATATATTGGCCGTGAGATCGGTCGATTGATACCGGTATGAAGAATGCGTGTCTATCTAAAATGAGCCTCCATTTTCAAGCATTTATTTATGGAGAATTTCAGAATTTTTTATTTGACTGACGACTTTATCGAGTTAACACCCTTTCAAGAAAGTAACAGTCCCCTTAGGTTTTTTTTCTAATATTGGCCTAGATCTTTTTTTTTTTTTTTACCATTTTTGCAATTGAACAAACTTGGATAACATGTGTAGGTCATGAAATAAACATCAGTATATCAGCATCCAGAGCATTATTCGGAAAATGGAAGCACCGCTAGTTTCTTTATCACACAAGATGGCCGCAACGATGACGTTAAAGTTACGTCATTTTCAAAAAAGGCATATTTAGACGATTTTTCTGTCAGATTCTCTCCCCCTCCCATGCTATTCGTCATTATAGACACAAATTGAATTCAATCTTATTATTATTGGTATGGTGAATATCAATATCCAATATGGTAAATTATGGTTTTCATGTCTTGTTTTTTTTATAATTTAATAAATTATAATCATAGCCATTACAACGTAATGTAATATTTCAGTCCATTATAGTAACAGCAGTAGTATAGAAAGGGAACCTGGAGTTTCATTTTGGGGTAGATAACTCTGTTTGAACAATTCCCGGATATCTCCCCTGATTCGCACATTTCTGCCCCTAAATAAGACCCCAGATGCCCTTTCATTACTTATGAAATTGACGTCACTATGATGTCACATCCAGTCAAGTGACATCCGGGTCACAGGTCACATCCGAATCAAAAGGTTAAAGGTCACTTCCGGTCACGTGATGGCTCAGGAAGAGTTATCTGTCCCTTCAAATGACCCCAGTTACTTCCAATGTTAATCTCCAGGAATGCACGTCATCAAACATGGTCCGCGACAATATCGCCAGCTGTATGCCCAGCATAATGTCAAGTGAGGAACCCTCAGTTTCTCCACATAGCCATCCCAACCTCCCCACAGCGCATGCTCCATTTCGCAGGCTCCAATAACATCCCTGCCTCCAATAGCGGAAGTTGACCTTTACTACGTTGCTATGACGTATAGGGGAAACCAACCAACGCACGGTTCAGTTTGAATCCGACCAAACAACTCCTTTAGTGTTGCACATGAGCGAACTACTTTTCATATGTTCTGTCCAGATAAACAGGGAAAATTATCTCCAGATAATTCTTTTTAACGCTAGGTCAACGGAGGTATTATGCAGACTTGAAAAGTAATCAAAATTATCGTTAAACATCTATTTTACTATATATGATGTCACTGCCGGCGATGTGCGCGAAGGCCCCGAATCCAGTCCAAAAATCTGACTGGTGGCTGGGGTGTTATTAGACCCCCAGCGAGGTGGTTGATAGCCATCCATGACTTGATCGCCCTGGAGGAGTGCTTCAC
>JAVTVY010034906.1:0-138756 GCA_036873755.1 Hanleya hanleyi | reverse complement strand
AAACTCATCCAATGAAAGCTGACAGCTTCAGAAAACTTTCCATGTACAGGTGTACATGTATATATATGTACATTATTATTGGCAGATTATGGTTTATACTTGGTGTAAGAACGCACAAGACAAAGCCTACAATAGCCTGTCTGAGCTCAACAATGCGTCTAGACGTGACCCTTTTCAGCTGCACAAAAACTTCAACAAAAGCCTCAACAATGCCTTCTTACACCAAGTATCGACCCAGATTATTTAGACAAAACCCTCAAAATTTGAACAAAAATTTATATTTCATCTCCTAAATAGCACAGGTACATCCTCTAATCATAAGAAACATGTGCACCAAGTTTCATAATCATCCAATGAGAGCTGACAACTTCAGCAAACTTACCATGTACATGTACATGTATAGAGGTCTACGTACAATTCACCTAAACAGAAAACTCATCATTTGCCATAATTTGGAGAAAAATTAATATTTCTTCTCAAAAATTGCACAGGCACATCCTCTAATCATAAGAAACGTGTGTACCAAGTTTCATAATCATCCAATGACAGCTGACCACTGCAACAAACTTTTTAAGTACAGATGTACATGTGCACTTCAGCTAAGTTTACGCAAAACTCTATCATAGGGATTTTAACATTGGAGCACCCCAGGTGTAGTACCCCCAGGTGGCATACCCCTTTATATTTTTTTTACATTTTTTTCTAATTTTTCTAAAAAAATTCATTTGCTAAACCAAAAACCTTATCATTTTCAGGCAGGAGACCAAAACCGTGATGACATCCTCTTCCCCCTCACAATATCTCCCCTTTACTTCCTAAGGCGAGATAAAAAGGCAAAAAAAGTGAGGGTCAACCCGTCCGGTTTTTGGAAGATTTTCTCTCTGTAAACGAGTCCTGAATTTTAGGCACACCCAAGGGGCATAACTGAGACAGGACACAATTTACTCCATGACCCAGATCACCGTGCAGATGAAGCCAGCCATCGATCTGTACATACTCATTTGCAGCATTGATAATGCTGAATAGGATGGTATTACAGATATAAGCTATTAAGAAGACGAGAAGACAAGAAGAATTATGATGTAGCAGAACACAGTCCCCTGAGAAATTACATGCAAGCTGTTAAAGGTTATACAAAATGGTCTCAAAATCTGCTACTCTTTTGTGCTAAGTTGTTGTAGAGGTGATTATATAGACTTGTTTTACATTTTTTATGTTTTCAAACTGCCCAAAGTTGGAAATAGCAGCAGTGAAGTGCGACAATTTCATGCCACTTTCAAAACGGCGAAAGCTGATTACAACCTGATTACGATCTCGCTCAAATGCCTGTTGTGAAATGTCAACGACATTACGCTAGAACTCCCAAAGTTGGGTGAATCTTTCGTAATAACGCCCGACATCATAGACTATGACGTTTAGGGCGCAATCGTAATCAGGTTGTGACGTCATGCACCAGAGGTCACGGCTCCAATACGTTTTCCCCCACATGTGTGCTATTCGTGTCCTAAAACCCACTTCGACGACATTATTCGAGAAAAAAATACTAATTTGTTGTTTGGAACACTACTGGGTACATGTATGTGTTAATGCAAAGTAGTATAGAGTCATTTGGTATAACCTTTAAAGTTAGCAGGGGGTTCACAACTGTATGCATTCCATCAACCAGAGTCTCTTAGCAGACCTTCTTTATTCAAATCATTCAGGACTATGCGGCGGCCACACATTTAGAATTGGTGCAACCACATCAATACTATGATGTGTGTGTGAATTCTTTTATATTGTATATTCTTCTATGGAATGTGATGAATTATACCTTATGGACAGTTATTGCCTTGACTGGGGAACATTTATCAATTATTTGGCAAGGCTATACGAATAATGGCTTCTATTCCAGGTTTCACATTGCAGCGTCATTAAATGCAAAATGTCATTCACAAGAACAGTCGCTATCAAGCATGACATGTGACCTGAATAAATTTATCGAAGGCTTCAGGCAAGAAACAGGATATTGTAGAAGTGACCGCGTTGTCCGGTAAATTAGGATCAAATACATGTATAGGTCTGATTTTTTGATTTTTTTTTAACCTTCAATCCTGTTCGAATTTGGTGCTAATAATGTTGTGTTATGCAAAACTGTATGGGTTATGGCCAGATAATGCATGATGAATCAGATACTAGGTTTCACAAAGGCATAATAAGTTTGAATCCTGCTATGTGCAACTTACCAGTGCCTCTTCGTTCTATCTACACCCAAGTTCTCTGTATAATCCCATTCCATTAGCATTCCATTGGATGTTGCGCTTCTCACCATTATCGAAAATGCAAACTGCGCTCTGTCTGAGGCATATGTCCTCGGTTCCATGATGATGAAATCATCTACTGTTTTCTCTCTCTCATCTAAAATATACTGATTACAGAGCAGGGTCTTTCGGTTACTCGTCTCCTCTCCGCTGTACCCCTTGATAACCTTGTCGAATGTCCCAGGGGGTTGCTCTCCTGGTTGAAGCCTCTTGTGATGCTTCAAAATGCTCTCAGCTTGTTTTGTTGTCAAGACATTGTACACCTCCTTGTACGTATCAAGTTGTACTTCTTTCTTCAACTGTGATTTTTCCCACAGTTTGTTGATCCTTGTGAACAGAAGAGTATATTTCTCCTGTGCATTCTTACATTTACCTGTGGCAATATACACACCGCCCAGGTAGAAGTCACATAACAGTGTCCTCTTCTTGGGGTTGTCTGGACATGGTAGATTGCTGTAGAAGCAGATGGGATGCAGGAATACTTGGGTACACAATTGGTCCATGTTCTTCACCAGATGCAACTGGACATCCTTGGATCTGGTCAAGCAACAGATCAAGCTCTTGAACTTTTGCAACAGGCTTGAAGAATAGTTCAAGTCAGCAGCAGGCTGAATTAGGGCGATTTTATCATGAACTGGAGCAGGTGTCTTACGTCCAATGTTCTTGAATTCAATAGCAGCGGCATGACCTACCACATCTGTGCCCTTCATCAATGCATACACACTTCTCTCAACCAGAGCTGTGTAAGCATTCTCAAAAGTATCCAGCTTGGCTTCTTTGGATCGATGACCAATGCCCTCGGCAATAAGAGTCCCGCTCAAGAAAAGAGACCCCTTGTGTATGAGAGCACCACTGCCGAGACGAATTGTTTTATCCACATACTCAATCTTGAGCCCACAGCCACAAGACCTGACCATACAGTCAAGCACAGTGATTTTATTGTCACTTGGAGTACGTTTTTGGATGTATTCCTGCAATGTAGTCAGTGCGACTTGTAGCTCTTTTTGTTTCGGATCAAACTGGTTGAATATCTCTTCCATAGATTTTGTTTGTAGAACATCGAAAGCCTTGACGTACACTGCTGAGCGTACTGCCTTCTGAGAGTTCCCTTCAGCTCTGCTCAGAAACACACGATCAAAATGGAGACTGGCAGTGAATTTGGTTTCAGCTAAAAATGTGGTATCCAATTCCTTGCATTCAAATTTGGCTTTCATACCCAACAATCCCATGGCACGGTTAATAGCATCAACTTTCCCCTCATCTGGGACAGGATCTGACTTCAGCAATTTGATCAGCGTCGAAAGCTTTGTTTTCAAGGCCTGATCAGTGTATGATGGGGACTTTGCATTATTTATATTCTTCGGGGAACTTCCTCTTATTGACTGACTACGTTCCCTGAACTGACCCTTCTCTCTCTCTCCATGAAGGCCCCTACCCTGACCTCTACCTCTTTCATTTCTATTCCATCTTTCACTGCCCAGTCTCCCCATCCCATGGGGATAATGACCTCCAGACTGGAAATTAAAGTCATTCCTTTTCAGTGATGCAATATGGGAGTGGCGATGTCTCAACAGACGATTGAACTGGGACTCTTCCCTCAATGCAATCTCGGCCTCCAGTCTACGCAAACGTTGAGCTTCCATTTGCTCCAATAATTGCTCTTCCATATCCGGTTGGGGATAGCTAGAGAAACCGTCATTCCTGCTACGGGATTCCGCAAAATAATCCAATTCATTAGAGTGGATGGGTTCAAATAATTCATCATACTCCGGCCTTGTATATCGTCTAACTTTCCTGTTAGGATAATCCTCTTCTTCAAGCTTATGTTTAAAACCACCCCTTCCTCCAAGTCCAAATCTTCTGTTTCCACCCCCTCCGAAGTCGCCCATTCCACCTCCGTGGGTTCCTTCTCTGTCACTTTGGTCCATGACCGGATCGTAGTCAATTCTGTCTTGCTCCATCTCGACGCTTCCCCTATGGCTAAGATTCCATGTTCTACCTGAACTATACTGACTGTTTCTACCTTGACTGAATTGACTGGTTCCATCTTGACTGAAATGTTGACTTTTTGTAGGACTGAACTGAGTTCTTCCATCTTCAATGAATTGTTTACTGTTTGCAGGACTGAACTGAATTCTTCCACAATCACCATATTCACTATACAGGGTTGATACACCTACACTGAACTGGCTTGTTCTGTCTCCACTCAACTGACTTGTCCTACCTACACTGAACTGGCTTGTTCTGTCTCCACTCAACTGACTTGTCCTACCTCCACTGAACTGGCTTGTTCTGTCTCCACTCAACTGACTTGTCCTACCTCCACTGAACTGGCTTGTTCTGTCTCCACTCAACTGACTTGTCCTACCTCCACTGAACTGGCTTGTTCTGTCTTCACTCAACTGACTTGTCCTACCTCCACTGAACTGGCTTGTTCTGTCTCCACTCAACTGACTTGTCCTACCTCCACTGAACTGGCTTGTTCTGTCTCCAATCAAATGACTTGTCCTACCTCCACTGAACTGGCTTGTTCTGTCTCCACTCAACTGACTTGTCCTACCTCCACTGAACGTGCTTGTTCTGTCTCCACTCAACTGACTTGTCCTACCTCCACTGAACGTACTTGTTCTGTCTCCACTCAACTGACTTGTCCTACCTCCACTGAACTGGCTAATTCTGCCTCCACTGAACAGATTTGTTTTGTCCCTACTGAACTGGTCTCTTCTACCTTCACTGAACTGGCTTGTTCTACCTCCACTGAACTGGCTTGCTCTGTCTCCACTGATCTGGCTCGCTCTGCCTCCACTGAACTGATTTGTTCTGCCTTCAGTGAACTGGTTTGTTCTACTGTCACTGAACTGGTTTGTTTTACCTCCACTGAACTGGCTTGTTCTGGTTCCACTGAACTGGCTTGTTCCAACTCCACTGAAATGTGTTCCATCCAGGCCAAACTGACTCGCACCCCCTTGGACTGAATAACGATTATTTTCTGCTTGGAAATGTTTGTTTCCTTGACCACCTCGACCTCTCCCACCTTGGCTATAATAACCCTGTCCCCGGCCCGTGTTATTTCTGAAAGTAAATAGATAGAACTATATGTACACTACATGTATTAACAGTCTAAATTAGTGTAACCATGGTAACACAACCCTAAATCAGTTTACAAATTCCAATAGTTTCAATTGTGGGTGTTCCCATTTTTTGTTCTCGACGGCAATCAGTTTTTGGATAGAAAGTATTTTTCGAGTTTCATGATTTAGAGTGCATGTTCTCTGCAATGCCATCTTCCAGGCAATATCATCATGATACCGTACAGGCTAGAGATAAATTGATGCTGAACGCATCTGGCATGGTTATAGTATACAATGTACATGAAGTTTGCAATATTCAGTAAGCTCTATAGATCGAAATCTCTATCAGAATTAATATGTCCTGCACTCCACCTTGATGGGCATACAAAATGCACTGAAATAAATGACTGCTAACTGCGAATAACTTGCAACTACTTGGTAAAAAAATATATCTCTAACGCTGGTATGGGTAGCCCATTGATACTGGGCCTGAATAAACTAGAGCATAGTCTGAGGGATGCACACATTTGATCAAAATGATCAGTAAGGCTGCTTACAAGATACCCCCCGTAAGGGCATAGATACATGGGGGTGGTTAACGTTTCACGAGTAAGCTGAATGGGATTGTGGCAGTGGAAATCATCAGTAAGCATGCTTACAAGATACCCCCCGGATGCACATTTGATAGAAATTGACGAGTATTTGTAGAGGAATATAAGTATACATGTTATGAGTGGTGGCACAGTATGTAACTAGTTGACAATGAGACCTCACTCGGTTGGAGTGCGGTTAACGGATTGTCTATGCATGTGTCGTGACGATACTCAGATGAGTTTAATGGATTCTTCAGAAAATTGATGTTAATAATGATTGTTGAGAATGGGGTTATGCAGGCATATTGTGTTTTACCTAACTGTTGTTACCACTAGAACCGTGTAGACTTGAAATGGGCTGTTGCAACAGATAGGCGAATTACTGTCATCTGGATAACCACATTGAAGAGGAAAAGGAAGTAAATGGGAAGTGAAATATTAAACTTACTACCTGTAGACGCATATGCAACATCCTGAGCTAGGTCTCATGGTATGGCAGCCACATACAAAATTTGAGAAGAATCTAATCAGCCGTTGTCAAGTTATGCTCCAGAAATGGAATGTTACGGACCAACTGAGAAAATTCTGCCCATAGGTGGCGCCACCTGTAGACGCACATGCGCCAAATGCAATCCCAAGCGAGGTCTCATGGTATGGCAGCTGCATACCAAATTTGAAAGGAATCCAAGTAGCGGTTGTCAAGTTATGCTCCGGAAACTAAATGTTACGGACTGACATGAGAAACTTTTGACCATAGGTGGGGCCACCTGTAGACACACATGCGCCAAACGTAATCCCAAGCGAGGTCTCATGGTAAGGTAGCTACATACCAAATTTGAGAGGAATCCAAGTAGCGGTTGTCAAGTTATGCTCCGGAAACGAAATGTTACGGAATGACCCTAGGTGGCACCACCTGTAGACGCACATGCGCCAAACGCAATCCCAAGCAAGGTCTCATGGTATGGTAGCTGCATACCAAATTTGAGAGGAATCCAACTGGCGGTTGTCAAGTTATGCTCCGGAAACGAAATGTTACGGGCGGACGCACAGACGGACGGACGGACAAGCTGAAACCAGTATACGCCCCCTACACTATGTGTCGGGGCGTATAAAAACAGACTGAACCATGCAAATATCACCATGTTTGGTATCAAGTTATCTCTAACCAGTACGGTCTATTGTACATATGAATTGTATATGTATATGGTAGGGGGATTAATATTCATTGCACCCATCAACATGTTCGTAGCATGTAAGGTCCCATTGTCCCAGCGCATGTTTTCTTCACTTAGCTACACAGTTCGAACCCATGCTGACAGCCTTATGCATGTTATGGCCAGTATGATATTGAATGGTCATATGAATGAGAGATCAGATTATACCAGTGAGCTCTCAACCAATCAGATCACTGGTCAGTGGAGGAAGTTGACTTCACACGCATGTTCATATGCCTACAGGTATCTTGCGATTATGACAGAAAACAAATAGACATGTGGCAGAACTATGCGAAGGAACTCAAACGAGTAAAAAAGAATAAGAAAAAAAAAAACTCAAACGAGTAGTCCTCAGTCGAAACAGGCTTGGTGTGACAGCTAAGCTTTTCTTACAATAAAATGCTAGGCGTCGAGTAGGTTGTTTGTGTATTACACTGTCATGTGTCAAAAACAGATTAAGTAATTAATCGTACACATGCATGTTCATTGTTAGAAAATAACTGAGTAGGATTATGATATAGTTTCATTCATAGCTGAAACCACTGTCTTTAAAATATCAGTTTTTTCTTCAGTCCCCACAAGTACAGCGGGTATGGGCCTGCTTGTGATTTGGTGCATAAATCTGAGGGCACAGGGATCGCATGGAACTGGCCCATCCAGCACAAGTATTTGGGCTTTACCCAGAAGTCTCTTCCTAAAAACATTTGAATATTATATACCTATTTTGTAGATGGCATTAGTGTATACATGTAAGCTTATATAATATCGGCTTTCTCTCTTCGGTTAATGAATCCACGCCGAAATGTTTGCACAGTTACAAAAACCTCTCTCCAAATTAATTCATTTTCCTGTAACACATCCACCATTTATCTATATCCCTCAAACACACGTGGCCTCTGTGTGCATGGTCTCGCCTAGCTATTAGGCCAAGAACGTGCAAATCTGATTGGCAGCCTAAAAAGGATGAATTCCTCGCTGATTGGTTGGCAGAAAATCATTATCAGTAATCCCATGGGATGTCTGTACGGGTACTAACTGCGGAAGCTATGTGTATTAGCTGTATAGAGCATGATGGTAAGGTCCCAGTATGAACTCAAACTGAATAAGACAACACAATTTCCCCCCAAAATATATAAAGTCCTGCTTACTGTCTGAACATAGCTTGTTTCTTTTAGCAGCCCGTCATTGCTTCTTTTTTCTCGTCAACCCAATAAACCTCTTGTGCTGTCCAAAATTTCTTCTTTCTTAGAGTCAGCAAAATCATCCACTCTGTAAACACAAGGGATAGGCAGCTGCTGTTAAAGTTGATCATTTTAAATGATAAGTCCACAATATATCCTCCAGTTATCAAATACAGAAATTCTGAATCAGAATCAGAATCATTTATTTGCACAGATATGCCAGTAAATCAACACATGACAATGGACGTAAAAATATATGGTTCTCTTAGACTAAGTTCATCAGCTTTAATATCCCAAATATGATAGATAGTTATGATGGTAAATTGGTTCGCGCACATTTCCCCCTGTGAACATTTCCCCCATCATTTCCCCCTGTGGACATTTCTCCCTCGAACATTATCCCCAGTGGACATTTCACCCTTCCTATATATTCTTGTACTATGACTTCGTACAAATGAAATATTGAAAAAGCAAGTTTAAACATTTTTTTCGTATTTTTGTATTATTTTCTATAATTTGGCATGAATAAACAACAGTACCGGTATATATATACATAGTATAAGTTAATAACTTATTTATTTAACTATTTAAATTGATTAAATTGGAAAAGTAAATGATGTGAATATTATCATATTTTCCACAAAATATCATCCACCAATGTCTAGTTTGTTTTCTTCGAAACCATGGGTTATTCTCTGAATTCATATCAGTGGGGAAAGTGTCGTTGGGGTATAATGTCGGTACCCCGTGATCAACTGATCCATGTCCTCCAGGTTTTTGAACAAATATGTGAATTAATGCATAAATATGTGAAAATTAACATTTATATGGCACTATAACTCAATTGAGGTATATAACACTAGCAGCTTCCGACCAGTAAGCGAACAGGACCAGTAAGCGAACAGGTCCAAACAAATGAGGCAAAATACTACACCCTCGGAAATTAACAAAACACAAAACTTATAATTGTCCAACTATTTGATTAGTTGGTTATTTCTACTTACAAAACTGGCTCATTTGTCGCCCGATTCTGATAAAAAAAGCAGACGACCGGTCGCTTGGGAGTTCAACAAATAAAATATTTTGAGATTTTCATCCTTTGTACAAACTGACAGAAAGTCAGATCAAGATAGTAATTACAATAGAAGTTGGAGAAATTGATGGTGAATCTGATGATATCTGGGTAAAATAACTTTTTCTTTCGTCATCTTTGACATCGGCAAAAGTTTTGATGCTGCTGAGGGCACTACTGTGGATTTGGAGGGGACAAGTAATGATTTGAGTTATTCCCCTTGTTTTCTCTCATAATGTGGAATGGCGGTACTTCAAGCTAAAATGACTGCTCCCTCCGACGTAGTTATTGACGGTGGGCAACGGCTTTATGATGTTTTTCACTCAGTGGAAGTCTGTTTTA
This sequence comes from Hanleya hanleyi, assembly GCA_036873755.1. NCBI lineage: Eukaryota > Metazoa > Mollusca > Polyplacophora > Lepidopleurida > Hanleyidae > Hanleya > Hanleya hanleyi. The sequence goes on along the minus strand of JAVTVY010034906.1, from coordinate 128,983 downwards.
CTGTGGATAAGTACTATATTTGCTCAACAATCTATTCTCGACATACAGTGACCAATATCCACTAATAATGTATCTCTAAATTGTCAAAAAATCGCTGACAAGTAAGTGTTCGCTTACTGGTCCTGTATCACCATATTTTCGGATATCAAACCACTCTCTTTGAAATCGTTCCTCACTCAAGTAAATTGCTGCTGGAGAATATATTCATACCTGAAAATAATTGTCAAAGTTCGGTCCTTTGTTTTCTGCCTCTAGTTTTTATTTTAATATTCAAATCGCATTTCTGGAAATTAAAATAACTCAAAAGTGTTCGCTTACTGGTCCACCAAGGCTACCTCAAATGAGGTACAGTAACGTCGCCAGTTCCGATCCAGTGTCAGTTCCGACCCACTTCCAAAAATATTGCTTCTTGTCATAACCATGATCATGCGAAATCATAAAACATTTGGTGTATTGAAGCAAGTTGATCAACCTCTCAATCATGGTTAAATTATATTATGCATTCACTGGTTTTGTTAGGATACAGCTTTGCAAACCCGCTCCATACACACCACTACATCGGTCTGAGTACAAACACCAGGACTCGCCATTGGTCAAAAACGTGTCTTCTGCCAGCGCTTCCTATCAAAGTTTTTATGTTTTGTTTCTCACATATAATTATCATATGGTACTATGTATCTGTCATAAATTTCTTTACTGGGGTGTCTCTCTAAAGGCTACCTGCCCCATTGTTGACATCAATTGACGGACCCAGTTCCGAACCACCTGCCATCATCCATGGATGGCCAAGCTGGGTCGTACCATGGCCTGAAAATGTCTTGCAAACGGAGCGATCACTACGTAAAATCGTAACTCGAGTTCTGATTAGCATTTCTTCTCTTTAATCTGCTATTCAGAGGTGAAATAAGTAGAAGTACCATTGATTTATCATCATTTTTGAGTGAGTATACGCTTATTAGCCATCAGAGTTATTTCAGTGTCCAATATATCTTGCCAATATGATTAGCTCGACCATATCACTATCACCCCAACCCGCATTCTTTAACGTCAGATGTTCACTTATGAGATGAAGACATTCAAAACGAAAATCCAGCTAGGACCCTATTTTGGCGGAAAATTTATCATGTTGACAATTACATTTGTTTATATCTGGGTCAAAGGTCAATGTCAAAACGAGGCTGGATCGGAACTGGCGACAGTGGGTCGGAACTGACACCTCTCATTAAGAAATGTAATTTTATTTTCCCTGCAGTTTGTTAATAAAGGCTATAGACATTTGTACGGCGACCAAGATAATGAATATGCCAATCAAACCCTTTCCTTCTGAAACAGATGCAAATTTCACTTTGGTGGGTCGGAACTGGCGACTCGTCTGTACTGTACACGGGGGATATTAAAAATATATACCTATTACAGACCTGCCAAGTCTCACGGATTGGCCGTGAGTCTCCAGATATTTAGAGATGCCTCCCGGTCTCACGATAGCGCTTGCAAATCTCACGGTAAAACAGAATCTATTCTCTCAAAATCAGACATTGGGCAAATTATGATTTATTTACGATAAAACATAGATGTGAAGTGTCCGATGAAACAATTTTAGCTCTTAGCTCGCAGTTTGTCCCAGAATCGACGAGGTCCGTGTACTGGGCATCAGTATACAATTAATCACTTCCGGGTCGGTGCCCACGATCTACATTGTTTAGAAATTTGAGAGCAGATCTTTATGGATTTTATGAGCTGCGATTTTTCAGCATTTCTGATACATTTGATATTTCAACTTGCAGATGAGTCTTCAAACTGTACTTCCTGGTGTTGATTTGGGCCACTTTGAAAAAAGCATGGTGGATGAAGACATGATCAGTGAAGGGTGAGAAGGCTCCCTGTTTACAAATCGAATGACATTCTGTAGCACCAATCAGCTGTCAGTGGCGGTAATTTGAAATTTTCATGGTCAACATCTGTCAAGACTTCCACTGGTAATGTCCCACAAGGTAAATATTGACATGCCAGGTGGATTTATGCATTGTGAATTTTCTGGATTTTTGCCGATTTTTAACGCTAATACATAACAAGTAACAGAATTAATTGTATACGGATGCCACTGTCTGTGGTCCATATATTCGGGCGAATAATAGTAGTTGGGGCGCGTAATTGTAGCCAAGGGCGACTACTCATAGTCTTGCCTATTTGTGGCGCTTACTTTCTCATTAAAATTACTGTAATTCAGAAATTTGTCTGCTTTTTTTTCATGAAAGTGTGTTAATCTCTGATGTCATTTTATTGCCTCAAAATGCCCCAAACAGGTTGGGGAAAATAACTTGATCGAGGTATTATACCTTTATCGGTGTATTATACCTCGATCGAGGTATAGGCCTATACCTAGATTGGGTATGGGGCTACATGTATGTCAACTTCAGTTTTTGTCAATTTATGGAAAATGTGGACATCCACACATACCGTGAACTGTATGGATCTTTCAACAACATCTATGGCTTCATTGTTCCACGATTTTCACAGCAACTTATTGCTTCGTTTTATGCGACTAATCAATCAAATTAGCCACTCTAATATTTCAAAAATGAAACATGGCTTCAAATGACATATTCGGTGAAATTTATTATGTAAATGAAAATGGCATGTGATGGCATACTTCCATCTCAAAGTCATATCCATGTTGCATGAATGTAGATGCACTGACTGATGAATAAATTTGATTAAATTGTCTGATGCAATGCACAATCTCCTAGCATGCATACACATGGCAGGGTCATAATACCCAGAGCAGAGGTCTGTTTTTTATGTGCACATGCTAGCAGTTTAGATTATGTATCTGTCAGTTGAACTTGATTTATTAACTAGGCATTGCCTCCCAAATCCTGCAATTTGCACATCACCTTGATATGGAAGTATGCCACCCCATGCTTTTTTCATTTACAGAATAAATTTCACCGAATATGTCATTTGAAGCCATGTTTCATTTTTGAAATATTGAAGTGGCTAATTTGAATGATTAGTCGCATAAAACGAAGCAATACGTTGCCATGAAAATCATGCAATAATGAAGCAATGGATGCTGTTGAAAGATTCATGCAGTCCGGCATGTTTGTGAATGTCCACATTTTCCATAAATATATAAAAACTGAAGTTGACCTAGCCCTATACCCCAATCGAGGTATAGGCTAATACCTCGATCAAGGTATAATACCTCGATCAAGGTATAATACCTCGATCAAGGTATTTTCCCCAACCTGCCAAATGCATTTCTGAGCATCTGTAGAGTCTGAGCTCTAGCGGCTGGGGCCCTAGGTGGGCCCCAGGCCCCACGCCTAGGGCGAACGCTCGCGTAGACTCAAGATATTTAATCAGTCCAACTTGGCAGCTCTGCTATTATTTTTAATATCCCCTGTGGTACTGTACCCCAACTTTAATAGGCATAGTACACCAGGGCTGCATGTCGAAATTATGTCGGACTAGGGATCTCCATTCAAATACTGGGGAATGGACGAAGCAAACTCGATGCGCGACGACCAACGTTCGGCTACATCGACACATGTGTTCGTTTGCCTTGGACTTCATGATACAAATGACGAGAATCTGAAGCTGTGTTACATGAGAGAGACCCTACATTTCGACACATAACGTCTTGCTGTGACGCGTCACGACGCTCGACGGCGATCAACTGCTAACGATTTTCAATCATCTAACAGCGAGGCGAATCATAAGAAACCGTTTGCAGCTAGAGATCCAAATTCATTATTGATTCGTCACAAATGATGAAAAATTATAGACTCACAAACCTAACTCGCCACTCTAACAGGAAGCAGTTTGATGTCGCCATAGTTATCTCCCTTGGCGTTCAAAATGCGTGTCGGACGTTCAGTAGGCGGCATTCCGACCATTTGGGAAGCCATTCATGTTATATATCAATGTGTCTGTTCTGTATTGATTTGATTTTATTATTCTGTTATGTACTCTACCCTACTGGGGTGTTCGTACAATAAAGTTGAATCTTGAATCTTGACTCAATTTCTCAGACCCGTATAGGCAAGGGGAGGTTCATTTCGGAACATATGCCCTTTTTAGAGTTAAAATGAAGTTTTGTCTTTACACATTCCCTTTTTCATACGGTAACGACCACATCGTGTATGCTCCCCCTTTTCCATGTGTTTCTCAACGAATCTCATAATGTGCTCTTTGAAACGAAATCGAACACAGGCCCCAGTGTCTGGACAGTAGAATTTAAATTCAGTATAATTTAAATAATTTAATTTTTTTTAAGTCATCCTATAATACACCTCTCTGTATTATAGGATGACTTAAAAAAAATTAAATTATTTAAATTATACTGAATTTAAATTCTACTGTCCAGACACTGGGGCCTGTGAAATCGAAGCAGTCACCCATCCAATCTAATCCTATCTGCTCCCCCATTTGGATATGTCACTTGCAGGATCTAAACGGCTGCCGCGCGTGTCAACGAATCCCGAGAACTCTTTTCACCACAGTGCACAATGTCTTCTACATGTTAACACTCAGATATAACCATGGGCGTCGCTAGGATTTTTCAAAGGGGGGTCGATTATCATAGCACTTTAGGCGAGGGTCCAGGGGCCGCCTATGCCCCGGAAGCTCTGGGGTCCTCGATTGCCGGAGATGCGTTCTAAGCGTTTTCCCGGAATCAAATCTGAACAAAATGTATGCAGATTTAGAGTTATATTATACAGCTCTGGGACCTTAGATGGCCTGAGATGCATTCTGTACGATTTCCAACAATTAAACTAACACGCCATTTGTCAAATATCAGTATTATATTTTATTCTCTTGTCATCTTGGAAACACAGTAATATTGCTTTGGGCCGATATACCTCGTAGGCTAACCCAATGGCGTCGGAACGTAATTGAAAGTGGGGGACCACTATCACAGCCCAACAGGCGGGAGTCCGGGGTGCTAGATTGCCGGAGATGCGTTCTGAACGTTTTTCCGGAAATAGAACTGATCATGACTGCATGCACATTTATGATTCTATTTTCACGATTTGTTTTTTCGCAATTATAAGCATGCATCGATATTGAAAACATCGCACCTCATGCCTTCAACCATTTGACGTTCTAGTTATATTTAAAACATACAAAACGATGACCTTTTAGTTCTTGGGAGGGAAACCAATATGCCTACAGATACGATTCATTCACACAAAGATAAAACAAGAAAATCCTCACGGCCCAACAGGCGAGGGTCCACGAGCCGTTTAGGCCCCGGAAGCTCCGAAGTCCCAGATATCCAGAGACGCGTTCTAAGAGTTTTCCCAGAAATAAATTCGAATGTATATGTATGCAGATTTATGGTTCTATTTTTACGTATGTTTCGCATTTATAAGCACTCATCGATATTGAAAAAATCATACTTCATGCCTGAATCCATTTGACTTTTTAGTTATATTTATCACATAAAAAAAACGATGACCTTTACATCATGGGGCATTAGAACCAATATGATAGCGATTCATTTACACAAAGCTAAAATGAGCGATCCTCACAGCCTGACAGGCGAGGGTCCAGGGGCCGCCTAGGTTGCCGGAGATGCGTTTTACCCGTTTTCCCGGAAACAAATCTGAACACAATGTATATAGATTTATGGTTCTATTTTCACATTTGTTTCGCATAAACCCGCATCGATATTGAAGATATGCCGGACTCCATTTGACTTCCTGGATTGACACAAACAAAACGGGCCTATACCGCACCACTACACGTCGTGGCACTCTATCTGTAATTTTTATGTGGGGACATGGTCAGTTAGGGATGCTAAAAAGTCGGTGGCCAAAAGATATGCGCCCCCCCCCCCCTAAATCAAGAGTGGGGGGGGGGGGGCTGGCCCCTCCGCTTCCGACGCCACTGTAACCATGTTAAAATGATTAAAACTAAACATCATATCACTTTACGATCCATATGTCATTCATCACTGTGAACATTAAACTTTTGCTGAAAATATCACAATAATCCTGTGTAGAATATCAAACTGTGTATCATGGACTATATCTCGTGGCCATGGCGAAATACTGACTAGAAAAATAAAACTAATATCACTCATTAAAACGTGGCCATGGTAAAATACTCACCAGAAAAAAATTAAACTGATATATACTGAAATGAAATATCACGAATGTAGTATAGCCTTCAGCAAAGCTTATACATATACAGCTTTCAGTTTATTGCCCGTTTTGCACTTCGCCAACGGTAGACCGAGGCTGCCGATGCTTCATTATCAAATCCACACGCATCGAGCAGAAGGGAAAAAAACACACGAGTTAGTGTTAATGATTAATTGAACGAGCTTTCATTGAACTCACCCACTGCCCTCAGGGGTATGTCCCCACCCCAGGGGATCTGGACCGACCCTCGTATATTCTATATCTATAGGTTAGCCAGGTGTTTTGAACGGACATGAATATCCCTACCACGTGACGTAAATCAGAACCAACCTCGCAGGAACACCCAAAGGAGCCGCAGTGATTAAATAAAATAGGGAGATTGCGTGCCCTTTCTATACTACTCATCGCGCACTACTCATCGCACATGCGCAGTCGACCCATTCTACTGTAGGGTGCAAGCCTGGCCCATGGAATCTCAGGTAGTGAAAACCCCAGGTCTTTCGCCCCACCCTATACTGCGCCACACCTTGCGACCCGCTGTGCCCTTTCTATACTACTCATCACGCATGCGCAGTCGACCCATTCTACTGTAGGGTGACCAAGGGATCTCATGAAGTAGGAGGAAAAGAAGTCGGACACGCCACGGATTAAGAAGTGAAACCCACAGGTCTCTTGCCTCCCTGGCCTGCTTCTTTAATAGTATGAGTAAAGCGGAGTAGGAGGAGGAGGAGGAGTAGGAGGAAGAGTAGGACACGCCACGGATTATACTAGGGAGATAGTAAATTCGCCTGCTTTATCCGTCGAGGGTTCCCCTGTTGTATCTGTCGAGGGTGGAGTCTCATGAACAGAGCTACAGCTCTTTCATAATCCACTTTATGACCATAAAACGGAAAGTCGTGGTAAGCCCATTGTTGAGCGTCACTACTGGAACGGAGCATGCTAACGAGCCCGAGATAGCTAAATAATATATAGCCCTCACGAGTATGAGGGCTATAGGTCGGCCCCAGTCACCTCCAGCGAGGGGTTTAGATAATTTTATTACGAATCACCCACCTCTGAAACTGCCGTATATCTAATCTCTATCCTGTGCACTATTTTAAAATATTGCGCCATATTGTGAAATAGTAACGCATATATCGTCGTCTGAATTTTCCAGTCGACAACTTCCACTTTATACGCGCCATGTTCAATTGCAAACGGCCTAGCACACATATGCCGTGACGTCACCAAAATGGCGCGTAGAGAGTTGAAGTTTTCGACTGGAAAATTCAGACGGCGATATATGCGTCACTATTTCACAATAATGCGCAAGATTTTAAAATAGTGCGCAGGAGGGGATAGAGATTAGATGTACGGCAGTTTCAGAGGTGGGTGATTCGTAATAAAATTATCTAAAACCCTCGCTGGAGGTGACTGGGGCCTACCAATAGCCCTCATACTCGTGAGGGCTATATATTATTTAGCTAGCTCGAGACGGAATTTTTTTATTTCTTTCTTTTCCCTTTTGCTTTTTTTTGTTTTTTTTGGTTTTTGTTTTGTTTTTTGCTGTTTTTTGCTTTTTCTTCTGTTTTTGTTTTCGTTTTTTTTTGGCGTGTTCAAAGGGGGGTCGTTCGCACCTGACGACCCCCCTCCCCCCAACGACGCCCCTGATAACAGAGCGCACTATCTCTCAGATATAACATATATATAAATATTAATATTCATGTCACTGTTTTATTGTTTCTCTTGTATTTCTCTTAAATTTTGTACTCTGCCTTTGACTGGTGTCTGTAGGCCTACAATGAAATCTTGAATATTGAATCATAGTGCTTTGAAGGGAACATAATGCAGGGACTTTATAAAAGTTCAAAATCAAGCCAAAACTTAGTTTCATATTATTCATACTTTTCTCTCCAAACGTGTCAGTGCTCTCCAACCTTCTGCTGAAATGTTAATTTCTTCGAGATCACTGCGTATAGTTCGAATTTTGGAAAGGAAAATGTTCTGTGATTATAATCATAGAATTTTCTCGTAGTCGTGACCGATATATTGCAAGTAAATTAAAATGGCCGAAATACGAAGACACCCGTATTATGATGGTAATTGGGTCACAGCGACATCTACACATCTACACAGCGCCATCTGCACATCTACGCTTGTATCCATACTGTTTGTGGGTTAATCATTTTCGAGCTTTCTAGAAGTTGTTGTAATCGTATCTGGGTTAAATCATACGTCATTGCTGTACCCGTGGAAGTTTCTTGATTTGATAGAATAATCTCTAATGCCCGATAGAGTATAAATAGCTCGATGTTTAGTGATCGTGGAGAGATTCAAACGGCTTCTATGTGGGTGCATTAGATTGTGCTACTGGACATTGCCTTTGCCTGAGATTACTGACTGCTGGATTGTAAATTCCTGTTGGATTACTCTTGTGTGTTTGACCGCTGTTTTATCTACGTGATTGAACTGACGGAAACTGGACAACAGCTGAGCGGTGTGGACTATTAAAATACAGGAACGCGATTTCGGCGCGTCGCCACGGACTGTATAGAGATTTGCACGTTAGTACGGACTGTAAGAGATACACCGGTATAGCATTGAACAGTAAGACTATATTTCTCATTTATTTGATGTATTGACCTTTCTTAATTTGTATATGATTTTAGTATTATAAATAAATATTTGATTGTTAATCTTTGATTTCACGAAAGCTTTCTGTTGCGTTTTTCTATTATCGTTTAGACGTAACAGAAATTGGGGGCCTGCCCGCGAGCTTTGTTTACATTCCAGCTTTGCAACATAGTTCTAAATTCATACATTGTCTGAATTTGTGAAGTCAAGAGTAGTATATTATCAACATGTCATTTGACCCAGCACAGTTTGCTTCAAAGCCTAGTCAGGAGGAATTTGACGAACTACGCAAAGAGGATTTGTTCGCGCTGTGCAAATTCCTACAAATTAAAGTTAAAACATCTTGGAGAAAGCAAGAAATTAAGAAACTCATTATTAAACATTTTGTTAGCAAACAACTTTGGGATGAAAGTGATTTTGATTTAACTGAGGAAACAGCTAATTATTTGGAAATAAAGAAATCGGAATTGCAAAATCAACTGGTATTAAAGAGATTAGAATTAGAAAGAGGGGAAAGAGAGAAAGAAAGAGAATTAGAGAGAGAAAGATTAGAAGAAGAAGAAAGAGAGAGAGAAAGAAACGGAAGAAATTACAAGCGTCCAGTCCGTCATTCATAATCCAGCCGTCGTCCATTAGAGAATATCCGCGTCCATAATCCAAAGACCTATTCCATTTTCCACATAACAGTATTAGCACCAAATTCAAAAAAACAATCATAGTATACATAAACATCTAGGCTTGTTTCCTGCAAGAGAGAAGCGGTCAACAGTTTTCAATGATGCCGGCAAGACATCATGATGTTCCAAAAATATCAAATCCGTATCGCTGATCAGTATTCTTAATCCATAATATTCGTTGTAAAGTCGTCATCTAAAGAATGATGTATCTCAGTCACGTTTTGATTGTGACTGTTCATATGAGTACCATGAGAATCTAGAAGTACATGGTTCACACGGCCCCTAGCCCCGGGTTAAGCGGAATTAGACACAAGTTACGAAACGTAGCGCCATAGATCTTGCACGCTACGTTCGTATTTTGCTATCAGCATGCGATATGTATCGCCAAATTTGAGAAACTTTGAGTGGAGGCGCTTGGTGGAATAGCCCTGTTTTATAAGTTTCTGCAACAATGTTTTTGTGACGTTGATTCAAATCATCACATTTAACACAGGATCTAGCAAATGCTACTAAGCGAGATATGTATACGCCATATGCAGGTCCCACTGGAATATTACTATCCAGAAAGGGATAGTTTACGATGTCGAAATCGTAATCATCTCTTTTGTCATAAAGTCGACGAGAGAGAATGCCCGCTTCATTTTTATAGAGATAGAGATCTAAATAAGATGTGCCTGTAGGGCTATCTGTAGTTTCCTTCAAATCCAGTGAAGGTGGATATATATGAAGCTTCTTCATTATAAATATATTAAACAATCCTATTCGATTGCTGGCTATCTACAATATATAAAAAAACAGAATTTTAGACAATCTTTAACAAAACTCAGAATATGCGCCCACAGACTTGAAATAGAAACGGGGAGAGTAGTATATAAAGAGCAAATTGGGTCCGATTTATGCAAATTTGTGGCGGTCACGTGGCGGCTCTCGACCAATCAGAAGCGAATATTTCAAATCCGTCACAGAGCTCTCGTCCAATCAGAAGCGAGTATTTCAAATTGACCAAAAAGCTACCTCCAATACAGGAGAGTTCCAATTTTTCCAGGTCAAAAATAGTTCCATGTATTCATCCGCGGTGATGCGGTTTTGTTGGTGATGCGGTCGCGGGAAAAAGCTTCCGCGGAGAAAAAGTAGTCCCTAGATAAAATGGTCCGATGGGGTCGAGTGAGGTATCAAAGTGAAGCTTATGTGAAGGGGCATCTAATGAGCTGGGTGTGGGGTTGAAATATCGGCATTCTGCGCATGCGCGGTGGCCGAAGGGTATGGAAATAGCCGTTTTAGAGCTAGGGGAGCCACTAATGGGCCGATGGAGTTCTATGAGGTATCAAAGTGAAGCATTCGTGAAGGGGCATCTGATGGGCTGCGTATGGGGTTGAAATATCGGCATTCTGCGCATGCACGGTGGCCGAAGGGTATGGAAATAGACGTTTTGGAGCTAGGGGAGCCACTAATTGGCCGATGGAGTTGTATGAGGTATCAAAGTCAAGCCTATGTGAAGGGGCATCCAGACATGGGTGGGTGCATGTAAAATTTTTCCTGAAAAAAAAAAAAACGGAAAACGGACTTTATCGAAAAACCTGGGAAAATGCCTATATGGGGTATGGGTGGTATATAGGTCGCCGGGCTTAACGGGGCTCGCCTGTCAATAGAGTTATCTCCCCCTAGTTCCAGGGTGGGTGTATGTAAAAATTTTCCTGAAAAAATACGGAATACGGACTTTATTCTAAATTACGGGAAAATGCCTATATGGGGTATGGGAGGTATAGGACCATCCTGGGAAACCTACTTCTCCACATTTGCGGTATAGGTTGTGGGGTCTCGTTTTCTTAGTCTCGTCAAAACAAACATGATAAGAAGTGTCCCGGAGCGAAACGGTGAAATTTTTGAAAAAAGTCACCGAGCCTCATATAGTCCCATACTAGGGTATAGGACCGATGTTTGTCCCCCTGGGAAACGTACTTCTATACATTTGCGGTAGGGTTGTGGGGTCTCGTTTTACTCGTCTCGTCATGTAGAACACGATAGGAAGTGTTGCGGAGCGAATCGGTGAAATTTTTGAAAAAGTACGATATAGCCCCATATAGACATATATATATAAATATATATTCCCATACTGGGGTATAGGACCGATGTTTGTCCCCCTGGGAAACCCACTTCTCGACATTTGCGGTAGGGTTGTGGGGTCTCGTTTTTCACGTCTCGACATTTAGAACACGATGGGTAGGGTTGCGGAGCGAATTGGTGAAATTTTTGAAAAAAGTCACCAAGGCCTGGGTAGGCCCATAGGCCTATACTGCATGGCTATGGGCTATAGACCCATACGGGGTGGACATGTTGGAGTCTAGGTGAGCCCCTAATGATCCTATGAGGTCGTATGAGGTCTTATTTTGAAGCTCTCATGCAGGAGCATCCGACTGGGCTAATGGTTCGTCCGTGTTCAATAGTCTGCGCATGCGCAGTCCGGCCGTAGTATAGAAAACAGGCATTTTGGGTGCTGTGTAGGGGTGTGTTTGGGATAGAAATGGGCTATTCACGGTTCGAATGGGTCGTGTGAGGTGTCAAAGTGAAGCTTGTGTAGGGTAGAGTCAGAATGGTGTGGTTTTGAATGCAAGTCGCGTTAATCTGCGCATGCGCAGTTGGTTGTAGTAAGTAAAGTGGCCATTTTGGGGCAGTGAGGGAAGGTATTTGGGGTCGAGATGGGCTATTCACGGTTCGAATGCGTCCTGGAAGGTGTCATCTTGTAGTTCTCGGGGTGTACATTCCGATTTGAGGGATGTCCGCGTCATCTGTGACGTCATCGGTGACGTCATCGGTACGAGTAGTAGCGAAAGTGGACATTTTCGGGCAGTACATGAAGGTATTTGGGGTCGAGATGGGCTATTCACGGTTCGAATGCGTCCTGGAAGGTGTCATCTTGTAGTTCTCGGGGTGTACATTCCGATTTGAGGGATGTCCGCGTCATCTGTGACGTCATCGGTACGAGTAGTAGCGAAAGTGGACATTTTCGGGCAGTACATGAAGGTATTTGGGGTCGAGATGGGCTATTCACGGTTCGAATGCGTCCTCGAAGGTGTCATCTTGTAGTTCTCGGGGTGTACATTCCGATTTGAGGGATGTTCGCGTCATCTGTGACGTCATCGGTGACGTCATCGGTACGAGTAGTAGCGAAAGTGGCCATTTTCGGGCAGTACATGAAGGTATTTGGGGTCGAGATGGTGCGGTAGGAATATCATTCTGCGCATGCGCAGACGCAATGCGGAGCTCTCGTCCAATCAGAAGCGAGTATTTCAAATCCGTCACAGAGCTCTCAGCCAATCAGAAGCGAGTATTTTGACCCGGTGCATTATGGGCCATATCCAAGATGGCGGCACGTATGTTCAAGATGGCGGCACATCCGGTGTCGAAAACTGGCCATTTCGTCGGGATGTGGTCACCTAGTGTCGAAAACTGGTCCTTGTATGGGTCCTGCTAGACGTTTTGACGCCATGATATAGACCGGAGAGAGAGAGAGAGAACAACAACAACAAGGATGACACATGAGGGAACAACAACAACAACAAGTTGTTTTTTTTCATATAGTTTATTTTCCCCTCCATCATAACATACCCACGCTGGGGGAGCCGCGTTGGGTATGTTTACAATTCAAGAAAGACTCTTGTCCAATCAGAGACCGCCATTTGCATCTGTCCTGTTCCTGTCCGTTAGATGTATTCTTGTCCAATCAGAAGTCGCCATTTCAGAGAGTTCCTTCTTCGGTCATGTTCATTCTGAACCGTTTATTCTAATCATCGTCGGCCAGGCCTGGATATTCTTCGGGCAGCATGTCCTGAAACAGTTGTTTGCGCATTCTGATCGCATTTTCCAGGGCCTCGGTGGGTGGTAAACCCATATCCTCTTCCAAGTGACGCTTGGTCTTCATGATGGACCTGTGCGTGGGGTCCCCTTTCATTTCAAGCGGTAGTAAGGTATACTGTTCATAGATCGCCATGGCTGTTTTCCTGATGCGGGGGCGCATTTGGGTGTACGTCTGTTGTAAATTATCCGGCGTCCTCGATCGCTTCAGCGTGAGTATTGATAGCTGCTGTCACAATACGATCCCAGAAGGTAGATTCTGCCTCACTTTCCTGGGATGAAGGCTGATTCTCTGAGGTCAAGCTCTCCATATCAGTAGATAGACTGTCAGCCATCTTGGATTCGGTATCAGTCGATGCACTCTCATCAATCTCTGTATCAGTATCTGCCTCAACGGCGTCTTCAGTCCCATGTATATTTTTCTGGTGTCGCATCATATCGTAATGTCTGGTGAACGTGCGTTCACACTCAGAACAAGTATAAGCCATGTTGACGGTTGAACGTCGACTGTGCGTGTTTTGGGAATACGCTCGCTTTTATAGACAGTAACGCCCATCAACGCTTAGCTCAACGCTTCAACGCCCTGGTGAATTAGCTCAGAAGCTCTTATTTCATGGAATTGACACCAATTCATCGAAATGCAGTGACGCCCGTCAACGCCCGTCGTTACGCCTCAACGCTCGTCTCAACGCTTTAACACACTTTCTTAATGCTTTAACGTTGTTTAATGATGCGTTCGAACAAATGTTTCTTTTGTGCTATTGCTCTGACATACGCCGCTTTCCAGTTCATGGCCGAGGTTTTCAACATCGACGCTGTTCTTTCAATTTCCATATGGACTGGGTCCTTATCCAACAATTTCATATGGGTCAGTAAGTCGACATACTGCTGACGTAAATTACAAGCGTCTAGTCCGTCATTCATAATCCAGCCGTCGTCCATTAGAGAATATCCGCGTCCATAATCCAAAGACCTATTCCATTTCCATATAACAGTATTAGCACCAAATTCAAAAAGACAATCATAGTATACATAAACATAGGCTTGCTTCCTGCAAGAGAGAAGCGGTCAACAGTTTTCAATGATGCCGGCAAGACATCATGATGTTCCAAATATATCAAATCCGTATCGCTGATCAGTATTCTTAATCCATAATATTCGTTGTAAAGTCGTCATCTAAAGAATGATGTATCTCAGTCACGCTTTGATTGTGATTGTTCATATGAGTACCATGAGGATCTTGAAGTACATGGGTTCATACGGCCCCTAGCCCCGGTTAAGCGGAATTAGACACAAGTTACGAAACGTAGCGCCATAGATCTTGCACGCTACGTTCGTATTTTGCTATCAGCATGCGATATGTATCGCCAAATTTGAGAAACTTTGAGTGGAGGCGCTTGGTGGAATAACCCTGTTTTATAAGTTTCTGCAACAGTGTTTTGTGACGTTGATTAAAATCATCACATTTAACACAGGATCTAGCAAATGCTACTAAGCGAGATATGTATACGCCATATGCAGGTCCCACTGGAATATTACTATCCAGAAAGGGATAGTTTACGATGTCGAAATTGTAATCATCTCTTTGTCATAAAGTCGACGAGAGAGAATGCCCGCTTCATTTTTATAGAGATAGAGATCTAAATAAGATGTGCCTGTAGGGCCATCTGTAGTTTCCTTCAAATCCAGTGAAGGTGGATATATATCCTTCACTGCGTCATTTATATAGCGATTATCCACAGCGAGAAGATCGTCTGTATAGCGTTTGGTGAATGAGAAGGAACGGGCTTTGAGTGGATCGGTTTTTGAAAGCGCCAGCATATAGTCATATTCATAAGAGAACAGATACAGGTCAGCCAACAGGGGTGCACAATTAGTACCCATTGGAATACCTATATGCTGCTGATATATTGTGTTGCCAAATTTCACATAGATATTTTTAATGAGAAATTCAAGCAACTCTATAAACAAGAAACATCCCATGAATGATATCTCTTGTATGTAGTCGAGCTAAAGAATGCTTTATGGCTTCCGACATTAATATATCTACGATCAGTTTTCTTGAACACAGATACTATTAATGAACTTATACGGTCAATAAGGTCCTGATGAGGGATTCTATTATAGAGAGTCGAGAAATCCCATGTGGATACATGTCTGTACGGTATGTGACCTTTAGCATCAAGTTCTTCCGTAAGACATTTTGAGTTTTTCAATATCCACATACATTCAACGCCAGAGTTCTTGAAAATAGTGGCGCAATGCCTTTCCCAAAATGCTTTTACCTCCTGAAGGGCCCTCGTCAATAGGGTTGAAAGAAGCTTGGTGGTGCAGCTTCTAGAACCAGCTATGAATCTAGCTTTGTATGGTGATTTATGCATTTTGGGAGTCCAGTATATTTTTGGTATATCGCTATGATTGGTTGGAAGACAAATACCTCTTTCCTTGAGAAACTTTTTGTGATTGTTAAATAAATCTTCCAGAGTAAATGCAGTTTGGGAGTAAGTAGACGTTTTTGATGAAGATATGTCTACACTCAATTCTTTAACCAGCACCTGGTAATAGTAATATTTACATATGAATATTATATTATTCGGAGCTTTGTCTGCTGGGAATATGACGAATTTACTCTGGAGATTTGCTAGAACTTCTTGCGAATTGAGGTTTCTCAGTACTTGTTTTGCTAGGGGAAGAGAACTTCTGTCAATATGGCGGATTGTTTCAACGACCTTGCTCTTGGTGAGGTCCAGCCAATCAGCGAGTACGTTGCGCGCCTTGTCCACTTGAATGATGTTGTCAAACTCGGCGTAGCAGATCACATTGACGGTGGTCCCGAGGGCTCGTGCAAAGTGGATTTCCAACCGTAAATTGCCTTGCTTGGCCAGGGCCAGCTGATGGTCGTTCTCTAAGGTGGGGGTCAGATCGAAACAGAACAACGTGTATCCGTTCGCGTAGTCCTCCCGACTGATCATATTCCCTTCGTCCTGGTTGATTTGACCGGTGGCTGTGAACAGGCTCTGATAGGCCCGAATGAAATTCCTGCGCCCAAAGTTCGGCGTTAAGGCCGTGGCTGGGACTTGTTGTCCATCCACATGCAGGACCACAAAATTGATGCCGAAATGTTTAAAGTCAAACGGATTCTCTGGGTAGGCTCCGCTGAAACTGGTATTTTCCACACAGGCCAGGATCAATCGCTTGGGTAGTTCCCCCAGGAACAGGTTTTCTTTGTTGGCGCTCATATTTCCAGCAGGCACAGAGAACACTTTGGTTTGTACACGTCGGATAGGGTACTGGGCTGGTTTGTTTCCAAGGCTTTCATGTGTCCCAATTGAACGGCTGGATTCGGTTTCACTTTTCGGACATACAGGACTGCGTCTTGGATGACAATCTTATAGTCAGCTGCATGCCCATCTACGTTAGTGGCCATCAAGACGAAGGTCGGAGGCGCCCGTATCAGTCGGATTTTGATGGGGATCTTGTTCAAGAGGTACCGGTCTTGCATGAAAATGTCTGCGTGTAGTCGACCCATGAGATCCACCGAGGCGCCGCTCGCAGTGAAAGCCTTCCGTTTGTTATATCCTTCATTGTCCACCGTGTCCATGTGCTCGGCTGTGTCCTGGTAGAATAAAGCGGCTGTCAGCTGAGATTGTTTAGCCTCTCGTCCATACGACAACAGTGTATCGATGTAGGCTCGATAGGATACGTGTTGATCGAGTCACTGATGAGTTTGTCGCTGAGAAAAATATCCACCTGTTGAAACATCGAGTGCGGCCAGAGATTCGTCGGGCCCACCGTTGCAGCTTGGGTGATTCTGGAGCCATCCCCATTGACGAACTTGGCTTTCACATACAAGTATGTATGGGCTAAATCCACATAGGCCGTATCCGCATTACTGATGGTGAACTCGATGGGCCCTGTTTCGTTGATGCTGGAGAGGGGCAGATGCTCCACCCATAATCCTTGTTCGGCACTGGTCTGTGTGGGCGGCACGGTCCACAAATCAAATTCACTGTTGGTGGAGGGGCAGGTCTCTGCGTGGATCAAGGACATGTTTAAGAAAAGATATCCTGGGTCTTCGATGTGCGTCGTCGCTGGATCGGTCGTCGACTGGTGCGTGGTCTCGATGGTGCAGGTCTTTTATTCCCTACGGTGCGTTGTGATTTGGCCACCAAGACGCCTCCCGCTTCTTTGGCCCGCCGTTTCAAGGCTTCTTTGGGTGCCGTACCCCCAAGACATCACCGGCCACTTGCAGTCCACTGCGTACCGCTTGTTTGCCGATTGCTTTCATCCCACGCGTCACCAATGGCAGGAACGTTTTGACGATGCTCCCGAGTATGTTCCCCAGCCCATGTCCTCGTTGGATGCGTGCACCACTAAAGACCGGAAGGCCATCTCCGGCCTGTTGGGCATAATAGTCCATATAGCTGCGTGCATCGCACTCGTAAGGGACCTTCGTTATACAAAGTGGGGAGCACGTGCTTGTCGAAAATGAAGTGTCAGCTCCACTTTTCCTCTTTCGAATGCCACCGGTCGTCCCGTGTCATCTCTTACATCCACCGTGATAGTGTTGATGTCGGTTTGTCGTACGGGTAGGTAGAGCATGTGAGTGAAACTGTGGATGACTTGATCTCCATACGTCTTTTTAATGGGGAACACCCGTAACATAGGTGTGTTGATATCGCCCACGATGTGGTTGTCGACTACGTCCGAGTATACGTAGAGTCCGTACATACCCGACTTTATATCCATCGGGATCTGGCCATGGTCCTCGGATGGACCCATGTACGTCGCATTTGCTGTAGGATAGGACTCAGTACGACACTCACGTTGGCGGCGAGGAGGATCTGTGCCTTGTCGTTGTGTGCGTTGTAATCGAAGTCCGCGTGATTCTTGAAGGGAAAGGATTTGATGGGTTTTGAAACATTCGTGACCTCCCGTAGAGCCTTATAATGCAACAGTCTTGTCAGCCCCTGCATGAACTCCTTGGGGGTATCGTATTGGCCATCGGGGAGGGTGAGTCGGGTGTTTTTGCCTTCGTAGGTCACCTCGTCCCACACTTCATTGGCTCGCACGTTGTACCACGAGTAAGGGTATTGGATATCCACGAGGCCACATTCCCATCGTCCAGGTAAATGCAACGGTTGCGGTAACTGGGTGACGTACTTGGCCAAGGTGTTGTCAGGAAACACATCCAGCGAACTGTTACTGGGTAGGGTGAGGTAAAACATGGCGACTGAGCTGTCCTGATGCTGCTGTTGGTTTTAATAGGTGTTCCAGGCCTTGGGCTGTTGTGTCCGGCGTCGTGTTCGTTGCGGTGACTTGCTACGTGTCACGGCTCTGGAGATGTGGGGTGTCTTGATCAAGGGTGGTTTTTCAAAGGCCTCAACAGAAGGTGCCCGTTGTGGTGGTGTTTTGTGGGGTGGCTCCGGTTTCCACTCGTCTTCCCAAGAAGGCAGTGGGCCACTCGGCGATTGCTGGGTCCGCTGCATCCAGGCCCAGCGCAGGGGGTTCCCCACCAATTCCTGTGGTACATGCATGTCTTTCAAGCCTTGAGCGAAGACCTTCCATCCTCGAGGATCCGTGTGCGACCTGCGTTGACGCATCAGGTCATTCACTAAATCCGTCATGTGGATCCCGGGGACCACCTGATTCTGTACCAGTAGTTCGCCTTTATCATTCCAAGTCATGTTAGGATTCTGTTTCATCCGTTGTAATACCAGGCCAGCTTGTTTCTTGAACGAGGCAGGTACACTCTTCAGCACTTCGTCTTCCACCCACTGTGGGCCTGTGGGTGGTAACCCTGGTAACGGCGGCTGTTGGAGCGGTGCTGAGGTCGGCGGTGTGTCACGTGGTGGTGGTGGTGGTGGTGGGGTAGAGAGGGTTTTGTATTGGTCCATGAACGTCATGTACCGTTGAAGCGTCTCATTGTACCGTTGTACTTTCTCACTGTCGCTTAACCCCAGTCTCTGTAAGATCTGTTGCATCTCTCCATCGAGGGTGTTTATGGTCTTCACCGTAGGTGGAACAGGGTAGGGCGATTGGAGGTTTTGAAGGAACCGTGGTTCGACGAGGACCATTTTTTTCGTGTGGTTCATTGTCGGCCGAAGAGTCCACCTAATACTGGACCCAACACGGAAGCGGCCAACGGTGCTAAGATGGCCCCGAGAAAGCCGCCTTTCTGTAACACCTTTTTCTTTTGTGTTTGAGAGACTCGCTTCTGGACTAGGGTTCGGAGACCTGTCTTATGCTTGGCCAACTTGGTCTCCTGAGCCGGAGTCAGTGGAACGTTGTCTTTTAACAGGTTGCACCCGATCTCGCACAGACAGCGTACAAGGTCAGGGTCCGCACCGCGTACAATGGTTCGGACCAACTCGGGTGGGGCCGTCTTCAATACACGGAGCGTCGGAGCGTGCTTCCGTACTCGCGCAGACATCATGTACAACTAATTGCCAAACAGCAATCAAAATGCAACCATTAACATGAGATGCATGTATTGCCTGATGAGAAAATAACCGATCGAACATAATTGAACACAGTAATATTGTCAACCATCAGCCATACAAGTCACCCCATCAATTACATTTCATGATAGACACATCAGAATGATTGATCTGTTACATATCTTATTTCAAATGTAAAGTTTAGAAACATAAACACATTTGAGCATACATTAGTTATACGTGACATAACCAGCAAATAGTTACAACCAAAATATTAAGAAATATAGTGAACAGACGTTCGCTTTAAATTAATAATTAAGCACTATTCACAATATGAATTCATCTTCATATCTGTTACTACATATTATCATGTGAGCTCCGCGGATGCGGGAACGAGACACAAACAATAGCAAAAATAATCTCGACAAAACTGTACATCTTTACATATAAACATACCCGCTACCCCCGACTCGTATAAAGGGGGGTGTGTGCAGAAAATAAACAACATGGACATAAGGGGTGGGTAGGAGGGAAATAAAATTAGATCGTAGAAATTCTTACTCAACTGTCCGAATGGTTACTTTCTCAAAATATGATTGCTTATAGTGCCAGGGCCTTCTTTTAAAGGCATTTCCAGCTTGTACCAGCTGAGCTGAGTTACAGTTCACCTGGTATATTGCCCAGTCACAATTCCCGCCGTACTTAACACCTGAACAAAATTCATTAAGAAAGGAGACTTTGTTCAAGCCCTTTCCAACTTATATTAACTGTGCTGAATCATAGCTCACCTGTTATCTTGATCAGTTACAATTCCTGCGGAATCAACACCTGAGTAAATTTCAGTTCTCCTGTATACCTCTATCAGATAACAGACTTCTCAGTATGAAATTAACTCAGAATACAGTTCACTGCTTGCCAATTAATTGATTTGAGTGTTTACCGAAAACAACACAATTGTCAAACAGCAACCAAAATACAACCATTAACATGAGTTGCATTTATTGCCTGATGAGAAAATAACCGATCGAACATAATTGAACACAGTAATATTGTCAACCATCAGCCATACAAGTCACCCCATCAATTACATTTCATGATAGACACATCAGAATGATTGATCTGTTACATATCTTATTTCAAATGTAAAGTTTATAAACATAAATACATTTGAGCATACATTAGTTATACGTGACATAACCAGCAAATAGTTACAACCAAAATATTAAGAAATATAGTGAACAGACGTACGCTTGAAATTAATAATTAAGCACTATTCACAATATGAATTCATCTTCATATCTATTACTACATATTATCATGTGAGCTCCGCGGATGCGGTAACGAAAAATAATCTTGACAAAACTGTACATCTTTACATATACACATACCCGCCAAGCCGCAGGCCCTCCAAAAAATAAAATTTACGATTGTAAAATTGTTTTTTCGGACTGATAAGTCTTCTTTCCTCTGACACGTACAGATCCCACAAGATGAAAGGACACCAATGTACTAAGGCCGTCGCCCCACTGGATAGCTTAAACACTTGTGTAAGACCGTACTGCCAGAGGGAAAACAGACCAACCTACCACAGATGACGAATTACCCCGATGAAAAAAGCTCTTAAGCATTTAGTCCCCTTGCGGTTTAGGTGCAGGCCATCTTTAGGCGAAAATAGTGCAGATATAGGCTTCCCCTGATGAAGAAATGGCCTATAAGACCGTAGGAACTGCAGATGCCTTGCTTGACTAACAAAAACTCTCCGTTGAGCTTAATTAGCTCCAAGCCTCGCGACGGGAAATCTATTGGTCGTGGGAGAATACTAGACATCACTAGGGTGACTGGCCAGTGACTCTGAATGTAGTCAAACAATTCAGAAAATGTTCTTAATATCTGAGGTATGCTGCTACGCTCTAAGTCATTAGTACCCATGTGAATGATCACATGACTTAAGCCATCTAGGGCTATTCGCCTGGACTGTAATTTGTAAAGCAAGCGAGCAACAGTGCATCCTGGGAATGCCAGTACTTGTGTACACGAAATCTCATCCACATATTTAGCAATTGAGTCAGATATGATGGCAACTTTCCGGTGGTGTGCTGTAACATAAGAAGAAATTGTTATTAGCCTAGCTCCTCAGTCTGGATAAGGCTCCTCATCTGCCATGAGACACGTGTTCTATCTTCCAATGAGAAATCTAAATATTTGAGGTAGGCATCGCTTTGCCAATCTCCAACTAGTTTAATCAACTCGCCTGGCACCTGCGATTGAAATGCCCACGATGAGTCGAGTAGCGATCAGGATTACGCCCAGTTTTCGCAATTAAGATTTTCAGAAACTTTTGCACCACGGGGTATGTAATAGGACGTGTAATGCCTTTCCTAACTATACGAGAGAAGGCTGGCCTATTCTCATCTGTGGTAGGTATCTTTTCCAGCATGTTCTTATAAGCTTTCAGTGGACACAACACCGAGTTTGATATGGCTAGCACCGGGAATCGCAATTCTCTTTCTTCATATTGTATCGTTTTTGACCATTTGATGATGATCAGTAAGCCCCCTTCACCTGATATGTTACCCCTTGTTAATTGCTTGGTCGGATCAACAGAGGTTTCGCTGTTAGGAATCAAATTAGATTTTCTGCACATCAAAAATAATACCAATAAGAACAGAGACCAGAGAGAAGATTGCAGTGGGTTGTGGGGTTTTAAGAGAGGTATGAATTCCCTTAATATTTGTGGTGTCATCGGAAGAGCTTGTTTTGGGCAATGTGGGTTCAACCTTGCTAGACCTTTGAGCTGTAAATTTAGGAGGAAATTATCTTCTGGAAACACAATATCTAATACCAAGTGCAATTTTTTAACACCACTGATATAGTTTCTGATACTTCCGTACTCTTAAATGATCTGCTTAAGAACTGAGCATATGAACAGAGGATCTGATTTGTAGTAGGCAATGAGTTAATTCCAAAATAACTGCAAAATAAAAAATATGCTTTCCATTGAATCTTCATGTTCTTGGTTGTTCCCTCGGCATAATCATGTTTTCGGGTCACTTTAGATTCTCTTCTCAAACCTTGGAGTTCAGATTCTGAAAAGGGATTTCCAACTGTGAGAGAAAGAGAAAAGACTCGATTGCAAGGAGATATCTCTCCAACTTCCACCTACTGTTAACGCCCGAACGCGGGATTTGAAGAAACCACTCATTGCCCATCTTGACAATAAATCTGGGAGTCTATTATCCACCCCAGCTATATGTGTCGCTCTGATCTCAAACTCTCCCTGAGAAGCCAGCCAACAAATTTCGCGTAAACATGCCTGCAAAAATTCATTCTTACTTCGACCGGAGTTCAATACAATCACTGACACTTGATTGTCGCAATTTATGACGATGCGTTTCCCACGAAAATTCCCTCCCCAGAGTTTTAGACTGACAATTATCGTTAACATTTCGAGCTCATTTATCCCCAGCTTGAGCTTTTGGACGAATCCTGGGAATTCCCCATGAAAATATTCAGATCCACACACTGCACCACATCCAGTTAAACATGCATCATTTGCAAAGATTTGGCCAGGCTCAGACCATTCTTCCCAAGCCATCATGGGAACTCCATCGAAGACTGGCAAAAACAGATGCCACCAGATTAGGTCTTTCCTCACGTAAGCTGGAATGGCAACCAGTGTTAATTCATTTCGAAAGGTTTTCAGACATTGAAGAAGTCTGGAGACGAACACCCTACCTGGTCGCACACAAGTAGAAACAAAGTGTAATTTGCCCAATAATGATCTTAATTGCTTTAACGTAGCTTTTTGGCGATTCAGCCAGGAGTTGACCAATTTCAAGATGTTCTTGACCCTCTTACTGTCATTTGACAGAGTCAATGCAACACTATTGAACAATATCCCTAGGAATGGCATCTCCGTCGCTGGAGACCACGCTTCATCGACAGCCTCCACCAGGCCACATACTTCAAGTATCTCGCTCAGTTTGTCAATATTGTTGACGAGTTCGTAACCTTGACGTTGAAACATGTGTCCAACTGCGGATGTGACTCGCTGACATATTTGAGCCGATGATCTGGAGCCCATAGCTAAAACCCTATCGAAATATAAATGATCTTCCCATGTGAAACCCAGAAGGTGAACGTCACCCGGATCAATGGGGATTTGTCTGTAGGCCCGTTTGAGATCCCTTTTGAACATAAGCTACCCCCGACCCTTCTTTTTGATTGTTTCCACTAAGTTGTCAATGCTAGGATAAGGTAAGTCTATCCGTTCATCTAAATAAAACTCCTTGGAGATTCCGTCATTGACAGAATGGCCCCTGGGGAAGCTCAGGCCCAAACTTACCCTACGGTCATGTTCCCCCTTTGGAACACTGTTTAAGGGGGAGATCATTATTTTGGTGTTAAAAAGGTTGTCTTTCAAAGGGCCCAAAATGGCCTTGTGACCTAACTCTGTATTCAGGTATTTGTTAATGGCTTGAGGGAAGTTGTCGCACCATTGTGGTTAATAGTAGTCTTAGGACAATCTCTCGACACCTCTCCCTCATGACCAATAGGGAATCAAATTCCAATAATTCACAAATTTTCTTATCACTATATGCCCCTAATTCCTCTCTCCAAAATGGAATATTGAGTTTGGACATGACTGGGATTCTACATCCAAGATAATTGTACATGCTAGAGTTTTCAACCTCATTATGTGCAGTAATAGCCGCCATTATCCAGCTATTAGTAGATTTGGGGACCTTGTGTGTGTCTAAGTGGATGTCATCAATCAATATGTCTCTATTTTTGTGACAAAAGGATTTCATGTTAGGCAATTATGACCTCACAATGTCTGTATGACCCAATGCATGACAAGATGAAATATCATTTGTGAGTTGAGGTAATGACGCCTCCCTTCCAACCCTATACCCCCCGTCTATTCCGGTGTCGGTACCACAATTGTCACCGTTGACAGGACTTTCAGGCTTTGCACTATGGGAAGGACATTGTGGTGCAAAGGAGGATTTTAGGTAGGCAGGTATAAAAATATCACTCAATGGGTCGAGGTCCGAGACGGCAGCTAGTCATTTACTGTCCCCCGTTTATGATGTGGACATACCGATGCACTCTCAGAATGCTCACGTTTAATTTTATCTTTTTGCCAGCAGGCGGCGCAGATATGTACAACGACGTACTTGACCCCTGATAGTTGCTGAGTGGGGTGCGGACTCGTGACACTTGTTCCTTTGATATAGGGAGCAAAACCAAATTTGGTCCTCTTTGCCTTTAGATTTTGCTAAGGTACCAGTATCCCTGTTTCTGAAGATGCCAGCACCCCCTTCCCTCTTTATGTGCTTGGCTAGCAAAGGAATCTCTAATTTAGCTGGATCGTCATTCCATGTTTTTAGACCGAGCTCTATTTGCCGGATCCAAGCTGCATACCAATTTAAAAGGGCACTCCATTTGTAAATACTTTGATAATAAATTATTTTCTTTAGAAATGAAAGCCTACCATTTCTTTCGATTTTCGAAATGTTTCCACTGGATATGATTTCTAGTTCCCCTGCAACTAATGTCTGGAAAGTCAAATCCCGAAAACCAATTTTTTTACCCACATATTCATACTGCAGCATGGAATGCGCATATGCCATGGGGAATCTGACTTTATCAGAGGGCCTAGCCTCAATTCCTGACTTACATTTTTTCTTTTTTCTTTTGCGTTTGATGGAATGTCTACTGTCTGATGACCCCGAAGAGTCACTACTAGTACTACATGTACTAGCGTCATTGTCATTGTCCCTTAAACCTAACTTCGACATTTGTCTGTCAATCTTCTCATTTAAAGCTGACATAGCTCTTAAGTCCTTGAGCTCACAGTTTTTAAGTTCTTGAGGGGTCATATTTTTGGTACTTCCCGTCTTAATCACAGTCCCTTGATGTGCACTGTTATGGTTGGTTGGGGTATCAGATAAAATGTTATCTCTGCTTTTCATTTCCTGCAAGATATTCTCAGATTCCTGAATTTCTTGCTTCAACATCTGTTGTTTGGCCTCTTTCTCCTGTTTCCTGATTCGCCTGGCTTCTGATGCTACCTTTCTTTTGTTTTCTTCCAACATCTTCTGGAGGTGTAATATCTCGTCATCGCTCTCCGAATCAGATGGAGGGAGCTCATATTCATACGCTGGAGTGCTACGATTCCCTTGCGTTGTACCAAGCAGGTTCCCCTGTACCAGTACTGGATCTTCTTGGAATGTGTCCTTTGGGCGTGCGCCGCCATGCTCATTGCTCTCTTTGGCAGCTTTTTCTGCCATAGCGGATGGTAAACCGAATAAATGTAATGTTCCGTAATTCAGATTTTCCCGTTGGCGCTGAGGGCGAGTTGCCATTAACTGGAACACTTAAAACATCTATGTCAATAGACGGTCCACAGTTACGAAAGGAAACCACTGCTATCAAGTAAACCACAACTTCATGGGGCAAAACACCAGATATGTCCGATCACAGTAGGCTAAATTAAGTTCAAAAAGGCACAACCAGGCATCAACTATATTCCAGAATCACTGCTCCAGGAAATCAAATCATCCAGACCACAAAATGTCAAAACAAGCTTCAAATTAGCTTCAATGTTCAAGAATCCAATCTAAATAAAATTAGATCGTAGAAATTCTTACTCAACTGTCCGAATGGTTACTTTCTCAACATATGAATGCTTATAGTGCCAGGGCCTTCTTTTAAAGGCATTTCCAGCTTGTACCAGCTGAGCTGAGTTATAGCTCACCTGGTATATTGCCCAGTCACAATTTCCGCCGTACTTAACACCTGAACAAAATTCATTAAGAAAGGAGACTGTGTTCAAGCCCTTTCCAACTTATATTAACTGAGCTGAATCATAGCTCACCTGTTATCTTGATCAGTTACAATTCCCGCGGAATCAACACCTGAGTAAATTTCAGTTCTCCTGTATACCTGTATCAGATAACAGATTTCTCAGTATGAAATTAACTCAGAATACAGTTCACTGCTTGCCAATTAATTGATTTGAGTGTTTACCCAAAACAACACAATGCTAGAACTCACAACTCTGCTCTTTTTATCTACCTTAGAGAACAGAGACAAAGTCAGCCATGCTGTGGTATTAATTCTTTTGATTATCCCCATCATCAAACACACACTCCAGCTGGGGGAGCCACTGTGGGTGTGTTTACATTATTTTTGCATGTACACGTGGTGGATATCTCCGGGAAAGATGCCGGTCTGTAGTCGAAGGTGGTCGGGGGTGGCTTGCTTGAGGTCGAAGAGCATATACCCGTGCTGAGGGTTTGTCGCATCTTTAAAGGCTTCCAACGCAAACGGTGTGCGACCGGGATACATCTGTCTCGCCAGGTGCAGCAGTTGAGTGGTATCTCTCGGGTTTTTGAAGACCACTCTGTAGTGGGCGTTTAAGCTGATGTTCCGATGTTCTTTGTTTTTACTGAACAGATTCTGCACAATGTAGATGATGCTGAGCCGTCGATGATGGCTGCCTTTGGTAAAGAGTTGGGTGACCCGCGCATCCGTCTCCGCAATGAGATCATCCAGAACCATCAAGGTGCCCGATTCCAAATCCGCCAGGTTGGGTAGGCCTTCCACGAACGTGATGTGGGGCATTGCTGCATACGCTGCCTGCCATTCACCGTAACACCACACGACTAGGGCAATGGGTGGGGTGAACATGATGTCGGCGTGTTGAAGGAGCTTCCTGACGAAGCACGTTTTGCCGGAGCCCGTCGGCTCCACCGTGTAGTAGTCTTGCTGTGTTGTTACGACAGGCTGTAATTCCGTCTCGTAAAACGTCCCTAGCAACGGTTCCCCTTAAAGATCTTCCAGTTCATAGACTCGCTGCTGTCGGTGTAGGCGCCGTTTAATCAGGAAATGCTCATCGCTCCAGTTGGGCAAGTAACTTTTCTCAAATTGACCTTTGACTTTACTGATCCGTACAGGGTCCCCGACCTTGTACACCTCCTTCGTCGTTCGCTGCGATTGCCTGGGGTACAAGACATGCCGGACTTGGGCTTCATTGCATTGGGTCACGGTAATGGGGGCTCTCTCTATACTCCGGTGATAGGCTCGATTGTAACCACTCACAAGTTTCGGGAGAACATCGATGTACCGCCTTGTATTCGTATAGGTGAAATATTTATACATGCGGCCTTTGAATGTCCTGTTGAACCTTTCCACCACGGAAGCCTTGGTCTCGTTGTACGTATGGAAGAAACACACCTTCTGGGCTTTCAAAAACTGTTGGAACGGTCTGTTGAGGAATTCCGTGCCTTCGTCGGTTTGCAAATACAAGGGTTTGCGCCCGGTCTTGAAGACGTCCTTGAACGCCGCTACGAGATTCGCTCCCGTTTTCGTCCGGATGGGTACCACCCACGCATACTTCGACAGGATATCGATGCACGTCAAGATATACCGATTCTCATCGTTGTGCTTGGCAAAGGCGCTCATATCGACCAAATCCGCTTGCCATTGGGCATCTAATCCTCCCACGATGACCCGGTTCCGTAGAAAATGACGACGGCCAGCTAGATGTAAGGTATAGGTGTCTTGTTTTCTTAACCCTATCTGCCCTGGGCTTTTTGGGACCTGTCCAGGCCTGGGGGGGCCGAAATGGCCCGCCCTAATTATTTTTCTTACCCCTTGAGCTAGGGGGCTGAAACTTATGACACTATACCCTTGGGTCAAGCTCTACCGGAAAATGTAAAAAAATCCAAGATGTCCGCTTTGATGACGTCACAGTGACGCCATTTTCAAAAACGGCATTTTTTGGTCGATTTTTTTGTCAGATTTTCCGAATTTTATTTTTGCAATTTCTCCACAAAAACTGCATGAAAAATTAGCAAAATTTTTTTTGAATAAATATGACCAAAAAATCACTTTTCTGGTACACCACGTGGCCGCCATCTTGAATTTACCCATGATCCTCTGCTCGGGGGTTAAGAAAATAGGCTCAAAATGACCCCAATAAGACAAGTGATAAAGTCACGAAGTTTCAGCTCTCCATTTTTTGCCGTTCCGGAGATAGTGCAGAAAGTTTGGTAGGGGGGGCCATAATGGCCCCCCACAGGCCAGGTAGGGTTAACCAATCTCGGACTTGAGCACGTTGTATCCCCTGTGGTTTGACCGCTCGATAGAGAGCCGTCAATGCACTATAGGCCGCCGGACTGTCGGGACTGTAGTATAAGTTATCCAACATCTTCTCCCAGCTCTTCATGGTGACAAATGATGATGGACCCTGGCTCTATCGTTTATTTATAACGGGTATATCTTGGGCCGAAGTTTCTTTCTGATTTTTTTCGTTGGCTTTTGCCAGCACAGTGTCCATGGTAAATGACCAGTCCAACTCGTCTGATGGCTGCCTGATAAGCACTTGATCCACATCTACCACGGCATCTTCCAATGCAGACCATAGATCAGGGTGAAGGGTAAACTGCACTGTACCCCCATCTAGCCGAGCCAATTGAGCAAAGAAAGGGCCGCGTCGGATGTACACATCGTGACACAAGTGGATGAGGTCGCCGTCCAGTTCACCAGACAACACCCGTTTGAATTTGGTCCAGCCCTCCTGGGACAGACGAATGTGGGCCGGGCACGGTTGTGTAGGGTGTGCGTCACAGATGTCTCCCACCTCCTCCATGATATCGAGAAACGTGCAGGAAAACCTCGGGGCTCAAGCTGAGATACGCCAGTATTATATGCTCCGTCATGGTCAGTACGTGAATGATACCAGATTTGACTGTCTCTCATATTTATAGGGAGAACCCCGTGAGATCAAAGGATCAGGTGGTCATGTCACTGAGTTTAGCCGGGTAATCAATGGCATCGTCGCCTGCCTCCGCTTCATTGCTAGAAATTTGTTCATTTGGTTCTTCCACCGCTTCTCTCAGGGCACGAGCCCACTCCAACTCGTTTGATGATCGCTCGTCCGGTGTAAACAGCTGGTCCACAATAGGCACCACTTTCTCGAAGGCTGTCACAGATCGGGGTCTAGGGTGAAGCCTCGCGTAGGGTCTTGGTAACGGCCCAGGCGTGGGAAGAAGGGTCCACGGTGTACGTAGATGGCATTGTCTATGAGGATGAGGTTTCCGTCGAGCTCACCACTCAACACCCGTTTAAATTTGGTCCAGCCGTCACGGTGTAGCGTAACCGTATTCGATACGGTCTCAGCGCGCGACCAGCAAACATCTCCACGGTCTTCCACGAGGATGACTTTATCTTCAAAGTAGTGTAACCCCACCCGGGGTGTAAGGGGAAGGATAGCTGGTAGAACTGGTGACATGGTTCACCCAATGACGAACGGTGACTGACACACCCTCTGGCTGTCTCTCGTATTTATGGTCAGGTCCCGCGGTGACATGGTTGACCCAATGACGAACGGTGAATGACGCACACTGTGTCTGACCCTCGTATTTATGTTGAGGTCCCACTGTCAATGCTCAACTCGGACCCCATGGATCGGCCCGGTGAACATTGGGTGGCCATGTACTTGACAGAACAGCAAGGCGAATACTTTGACCCGTATGGCCTGCCACCCCTCCATCCCGATTTAACAGACTTCATGGATCAAGGCACAGAGACGTGGTGTTGGAACAGTGAAACATTGCAAAGCCTGACCAGTAGCGTGTGCGGACAATACTGCTTGTTTTACCTGTACCATCGATGCCGGGGCAGAACCTTATCTACCATCGTACAGATGTTTGACGAGTACCCCAAGGCCGAGGACCGCGATGTTCTCGTATATGACTGGGCCGCCCATCATTACAATGTACAAGCCCCGTTCTGGGCTTAAGTTCTTTCAATGTACAAGCCTCCTGTTCTGCGCTTAAGTTTACAAGCCCCCTGTTCTGGGCTTCAGTTCTTTCAATGTACAAGCCCCCTGTTCTGGGCTTCAGTTTTCACGTGGTTGTTCTCACGTTGTTGTTGTTAGTTATTGTTGAATAAAAAACAGAATGAGATCTCACCAAAAAAAAACCCTGTCTTGTGTGTTTTCTATATGAAGGCTATAACAGACATGTGGGGATTCGGTCAAACTGGCCTTGAACACCGTATTAGCCAATCAGTGGCCTAGGATGGGATCAATGTCCAGAAAACAACGCAAGAGGACTGCAGTAAAATGGAGAGCCAATGAAATCAGCCTACAGACCAAGTACATGTTTTGGTCTAGGTTAAGAGCGGGCATTCCAGCACAAAAATTTTGACGATTAGTTACAAGTTACAAGAGCAACAAGTGGAGCGAAAAAAACTATAGAGGTTATAGGTGCCGGAAGACATGACCGAATCCCCACATGTCACCACGAAGACCAAAAAAAAACCTGTCTTGTGTGTTTTCTATATGATCATAATGCATGAAAGCTATAACAGACATGTGAAGATTCGGTGAAACTGGCTTTGAACACCGTGGAGAAAGTAGCCCATCAGTGGCCTAGGATAATCGGAAATTCACCCGCGCACTTCCGATGACGCCGCGTAGGCGGCCGGCCGGAGAATCCGCGCGCGCGCGCTCGGCCGGAGTAACGCGCGCGCGCTGCGGCCGGGGCGGGCCGGGCCGGGGAAAACCCGGATGTGGAAAATCCGGACCCTACGTCTACGGGAAAATTGGAACTCTTCTGTATTCGGAGGTAGTTTTAGTGAAACCGGAAGTGACGTCTGTGCGAACAACCCACATCACCAAACCACAACCATGGACCCATAGTGGTGGGTCAAACACACTGCCACGCACTCCCAAAATGGCTGCTTTCTATACTACGGCCAGACTACGCCTGCGCAGACTCTTGAACACGGACGAACCATGAGTCCAGTCGGATGCTGCTTCAAAATAAGACCTCAGACGACTCCATCGGACCCATAGTGACCCATGTCGGCGCCAAAATGTCTATTTCCATTCCCTTGGTCTACTGCGCATGCGTAGAATGATGTTAGTTTTACGTTACATCCACCCAGTCGGATGCTCCTTCACATATGCTTCACATTGATATCTCACTCGACTCCATCGGACCATTAGGGGCCTACCTAGACCCCAAAACGTCTATGTCCATACCCATTTCCATAATTCCCTGTCTGCGCATGCACAGAATGTTGAACACGAACGACACACTCCCTCACGAGAGCTTCAAAATAAGACCTTATACGACTCCATCGGACCATTAGTGGCCAACCTAGACCCCAAAACGTCTATTTCCATACCCTTTGTCCACCGCGCATGCGCAGATGTACGATATTTCAACCCCTCAGCGGTCCCTACAGATTGCCGAACACTCTCACGAAAACCCACGGTTTTGGGACTACTTTCGGGCCGCAGAGGCAGACCGCATCACCGCCAGACCGCATCACCGCGGAGAAATACATGCTCCCAAGGTCACGCCCCATTTACCCAGAACGGAAGTGACGTCATACCTGCGCACAACTCTCCTGCGCACACCGCCCCAATACCGCCCCATTTTTTGTTCTCGCGCATGCGCAGTGAGGCGCCAGAGGCTCGAAATCCTCTTTATATACTACTCATATGCCTCTGTCAATATGTCGGCACCTCTTCCCACTTCCGTTATATGTGTTGTAATCAGATAACTCAAGGGGTGAGTCAAATAGTTCACCAATTACATCACCATGATTGTTCAAATAATCTACAGAAACAGATGAAGAAGTAGCTTGCCAGTCAACAGTATGACTCCTGTTCATTATGAACAGTGGGGTCTAA
The DNA here is from genome assembly GCA_036873755.1 of Hanleya hanleyi. Classification (NCBI taxonomy): domain Eukaryota; kingdom Metazoa; phylum Mollusca; class Polyplacophora; order Lepidopleurida; family Hanleyidae; genus Hanleya; species Hanleya hanleyi. The sequence goes on along the minus strand of JAVTVY010034906.1, from coordinate 96,531 downwards.
CCAGTTGTAAACAGTATTGAATTCTTCTACTTCACACAGTAGAAACTATGTAGGGAACGGAAGTTATTTCCTTATTCTCTATTCCCGTTTCGATATTCTAAATCGCGCTATGTGAAAGTAGTGAATCGCGCTTCATGAAAATCGACATATTTCGACAACCATTATTTCTTTCATAACACGAATGTGACCATGTTTTCTTCAATAAATTTTCTCCCCTGTGAATAAAAATTTGAGAAGAATCCTCCAAAATGTGTGCTATTAAGTACATTTATAAAGGATCGTAGAAAAATCTGGGTACATTCCACAATATTTTGCTAGCCACTTTTAGAGTGGTCTAGATATCTTCCTAATACATTTATCTATCTTTCTGATCAATTTTTGAGTGTGTAAATTGGAGCTGCCATACCCTCCGAGACAGCGCTAAATGGGTATTATCTGGATATTTTTATAATTTACACCGACTCTAATTGTTGCTCCCAATCACGCAGAAATCGAACTTGTACCACTTTTAGAGTGGTCTACCTATCTTCCTAATACACTTATCTATCTTTCGGTCCCCTTTTTGGGTGTTTAAATTGGAGCTGCCAAACCCTCCGAGACAGCGATAAATGGGTATTATCTAGATATGGTCAATTTACAACGACCGTATTTGTTGCTCCCAATTTTGCCACTTTTGGAGTGGTCTAGATATCATGCTAATACATTTATCTTTCTTTTTGACCCATTCTTGGGTGTTTAAATTGAAGCTGCCATACCCTCCGAGACAGCGCTAAATGGGTATTATCTGGATATGGTCAATTTACATCGACTGTATTTGTTGCTCCAAATCACCCAGAAATCTAATTTGTGCCACTTTTAGAGTGGTCTGTATATCATCATAATACATTTATCTATCTTTCTGACCCAGTTTTGGGTGTTTAAATTGCAGCTGCCATAACCTCCGAGACAGCGCTAAATGGGTATTATCTGGATAGTTTTACAATTTACACCGACTCTATTTGTTGCTCCCAATCACCCAGAAATCGAATTTGTGCCACTTTCAGAGTGGTCTAGATATCTTCCTAATACATTTATCTATCTTTCTGACCCACTTTGGGGTGTTTAAATTGGAGCTGCCATACCCTCCGAGACAGCGCCAAATGGTTATTACCTGGATATGGTCAATTTACAACGACTGTATTTGTTGCTTCCAATCACCCGGAAATCGAACTTGTGCCAATTTTAGAGTGGTCTAGATATCTTTCTAATACATTTAACTATCTTTTTGACCCATTTTTGCGTGTTTAAATTGAAGCTGCCATACCCTCCGAGACTGCGCTAAATGGGTATTATCTGGATATGGTCAATTTACACCGACTGTATTTGTTGCTCCCAATCACCCATAAATCTATTTGTGCCACTTTTAGAGTGATCTGTATATCATCCTAATACATTTATCTATCTTTCTGACCCATTTTGGGGTGTTTAAATTGGAGCTGCCATACCCTCCGAGACAGCGCCAAATGGGTATTATCTCGATATGGTCAATTTACAACGACTGTATTTGCTGCTTCCAATCACCCAGAAATCGAACATGTGCCAATTTTAAAGTGGTCTAGATATCCTTCTAATACATTTAACTATCTTTTTGACCCATTTTTGTGTGTTTAAATTGAAGCTGCCATACCCTCCGAGACAGCGCCAAATGAGTATTATCTGGATATGGTCAATTTACACCGACTGTTTTTGTTGCTCCCAATCACCCAGCAATCGAATTTATGCCACTTTTAGAGTGGTCTGTATATCTTCCTAATACATTTATCTATCTTTCTGACCCATTTTGGGGTGTTTAAATTGGAGCTGCCATGTCCTCCGAGACAGCGATAAATGCGTATTATCTGGATAGTTTTATAATTTACAACGACTCGATTTGTTACTCCCAATCACCCAGAAATCGAATTTGTGCCACTTTTAGAGTGGTCTAAATATCCTCCTAATACATTTATCTATCTTTCTGACCCATTTAGGGGTGTTTAAATTGGAGCTGCCAAACCTTCCGAGACAGCGCTAAATGGGTATTATCTGGATATGGTCAACTCACATCGACTGTGTTTGTTGCTCCCAGTCACCCAGAAATCGAATTTGTGCCACCTTTAGAGAGTTCTAGATATCTTTCTAATACATTTATCTATCTTTCTGACCCATTTTGGGGTGTTTAAAGTGGACCTGCCATACCCTCCGAGACAGCGCTAAATGGGTATTTTCTGGATATGGTCAATTTACGCCGACTGTATTTGTTGCTCCCAATCACACAGAAATCGAATTTGTGCCACTTTTAGAGTGGTCTAGATATCTTCCTAGTATATTTATCTATCTTCCTGCCCCATTTGTGGGTGTTTAAATTGGAGCTACCATACTCTTCGACACAGGGTTAAAAGGTTATTATCTGGATATTTTTATAATTCACAACGACTCTATTAGTTGCCCCAATCACCCAGAAATCGAATATGTGCCACTTTTAGAGTGGTATACATATCTTCCTAATACACTTATCTATCCTTCTGATCAATTTTTCTGGGTTTATAGTGGAGCTGCCATACCCTGCGAGACAGCGCTAAATGGGCATTATCTGGATATGGTCAATTTACACCCACTCCATTGGTAGCTCCCAATCACTCAGAAATCGAACTTGTGCTACTTTTAGAGTGGTCTAGATATCTTCCTAGTATATTTATCTATCTTTCTGACAGAGTTTTGGGTGTTTAAAGAGGACCTGTCATACCGATTCGATTTCTGGGTGATTGGGAGCAACAAATACAGTCTTTGTAAATTGACCATATCCAGATAATACCCATTTGGCGCTGTCTCGGGGGGTATGGCAGTTCCAATTTAAACACCCCAAAATGGGTCAGAAAGATAGATAAATGTATTGAAAAGATCTCTAGACTACCCTAAAAGTGGCACAAATTCGATTTCTGAGTGATTGGGAACAACAAGAGGAGTCGATATAAGTCATAATAATGTACAGATAATACACATTTAGCGCTGTCTCGGAGGGTATGGCAGCTCCAATTTAAACACCCAAAAATGGGTCAGAGATATAGATAAATGTATTAGAAAGATATCTAGACCACTCTAAACGTGGCACAAATTCGATTTCTGGGTGATTGGGAGCAACTAATAGAGTCGGTGTAAATTATAAAAATATCCAGATAATACCCATTTAGCGCTGTCTCGGAAGGTATGGCAGCTCCAATTTAAACACCCCAAAATGGGCCAGAAAGATAGATAGGTGTATTAGGAAGATATCTAAACCACTCTAAAAGTGGCACAAATTCGATTTCTGGGAGATTGGGAGCAACAAACGGGGTCAGGGTAAATTATAAAAATATCCAGATAACACCCATTTAACGCTGTCTCGGAGGGCATGGCAACTCCAATTTAAACACCCAAAACTAGGTCAGTAAGATAGATAAATGTATTAGCAAGATATCTAGAACACTCTAAAAGTGGCACAAATTCGATTTTTGTGTGATTAGGAGCAACAAATAGAGTCGGTGTAAATTATAAAAATATCCAGATAATACCCATTTAGCGCTGTCTCGGAGGGTATGGTAGCTCCAATTTAAACACTCAAAACTGGGTCAGAAAGATAGATAAATGTATTAGGGAGATATCTAGACCGCTCTAAAAGTGGCACAAAGTCGATTTCTGGGTGTTTGGGAGCAACACATGGAGACGGTGTGAAAAAAAGAATATTCACATAATAACCATTTAGCGCCGTCTCGGAGGGTATGTCAGCTCCAATTTAAACACGCAAAAATGGGGCAGAAAGATAGATAAATGTATTAGGCCGATATCTAGACCACTCTACAAGTGGCACACATCCGATTCCTGTGTGTTTGGGAGCAACAAATAGAGTCGGTGTAAACTGTAAAAATATCCCGATAATATCCGTTAAGCGCTGTCTCGGTGGATATGGCAGCTCCAATTTAAACACCCAAAAATGAGTCAGAAAGATAGATAAATGTATTGGACAGATATCTAGACCACCCTAACAGTGGCACAAATTCGATTTCTGGATGAATGGGAGCAACAAATAGAGTCAGTTTAAATTATAAAAATGTCCAGATAATACCCATTTAGCGCTGTCTCGGATGGTATGGCAGCTCCAATTTAAACACCCAAAAATGGATCAGAAAGATAGATAAATTTATTAGAGAGATATATAGATCACTCTCAAAGTGGCACAAATTCGATTTCTGGGTGATTAGGAGCAACTAGTAGAGTAGGTGTAAATTATTAAAATATCCAGATAATACCCATTTAGAGCTGTCTCGGAGGATATGGCAGCTCCAATTTAAACACCGAAAAATGGGTCAGACAGATAGATGAATGTATTATGAAGATATCTAAACCATTCTAAAAGTGGCACAGATTTGATTTCTGTGTGACTGGGAGCAACAAATAGAGTCGGTGTAAATTATAAAAATATCCAGATAATACCCATTTAGCGTTGTCTCGGATGGTATGGCAGCTCCAATGTAAACACCCCAAAAATGGGTCAGAAAGATAGATAGATAGATAGGTGTATTAGGAAGATATCTAAAGCACTCTAAAAGTGGCACAAATTCGATTTCTGGGAGATTGGGAGCAACAAACGGGGTCAGGGTAAATTATAAAAAATATCCAGATAACACCCATTTAACGCTGTCTCGGAGGGCATGGCAACTCCAATTTAAACACCCAAAACTAGGTCAGTAAGATAGATAAATGTATTAGCAAGATATCTAGACCACTGTAAAAGTGACAGAAATTCGATTTCTGTGTGATTGGGAGCAACAAATAGAGCCGGTGTAAATTATAAAAATATTCAGATAATACTCATTTAGCCCTGTCTCGTAGGGTATGGCAGCTCCAATTTAAACACCCAAAAATGGGTCGGAAAGACAGATAAATGTATTGGGAACATATCTAGACCACTCTAAAAAAAAGTGGCACAAATTCGATTTCTGGGTGATTGGGAGCAACAAATAGAGTCGTTATAAATTATAAAAATATCCAGATAATACCCATTTAGCGCTGTCTCGGTGGGTATGGCAGCTCCAATTTAAACATCCCAAAATGGGTCAGAAAGATAGATAGATGTATTAGGAAGATATCTAGACCACTGTAAAAGTGGCTAGCAAAATATTGTGGAATGTACACAGATTTTTCTGCAACCCTTTAGAAATGTCCTTAATAGCACACATTTTGAAGTATTCTTCTCAAATTTATATTCATAGCAAAGGAAATTTATTGTGGAAAAATGGACCCATTTGTGTTATGAAAGACATAATGGTTGTCGAAATACATCGATTTTCATGAAGGTTACTACTCTCACATAGCGCGATTTAGAATATCGAAACGGGAATAAGTAATAAGGAAATATCTTCAGCGACGTGGTGCTCTGCCGGTGTAGTTGAAACAAGGTCTACATAGCAGTTTGGAAAAATGAAAGAGAATAATTGCAGTCCACATTTTATGTGAGGATACACTAAATGGGTGGATGTATTTTTATTCTGAAAACTTAAAGAATCCTAAGCAAAAAAACACAATTCTAACAAAAACAAGACTACAGAGAAAACAAAATAAAGTACAGTAATTCCGATAGACGAAAAAATGGGAAAAAATATTATGAGATAAAGCTAACAGAAACTGTATCACAAACCACAATCAATAAATTATCAAATTAACAAACATTAATCGATGGGAGGATCAGCCCATGATATTACACAACAAACATAAACTATTTATTCTATAACACTTGTGTCAATAACATCGAGCAAGCGGTGCATTTATTACACATTTAGCACGGTTGCAGACATGTGCTCTTTGAGAGATTCCATTTCACAAGTCGGATGAGGAAAGGGGCGTCTGCTTTCAAACAAGTAAGAATCGAATAAGACAAACAAATAAATAACAAGATGAAATTTCTTTCTCAAGTTTAACTGTTGTTTCCACCATGAAATTGTTTAGCAAAGCGACACAAATAGACATATATCCCACGTAAATTCCACACAGCTGACGCAGCTGACAGTATCACTCTCCATTTGAGAGACCACATAAGCTCCTCCACTGATATTGGCACGATGTTTTTTCAACAAAGGGGATAAATGATGTCAAAGTTCACCATATTATTTCAACCTTCATTATAATTTTTGTTGATAATCAGTTTGAGTACTGAAATAGAATAGAAATAATGTTTTCTTCACAGCTAGAAAAAAGGTGATGACACATCACCCTTTAATGCTGATCAAACCTGGTCATCACCTTTAAAAGGTGATGTGTTAGAGCCATGACCTTTAAATGGTGACGGCCATCACCTTTTACGGGTGATGATGTTGCCTCATCACCATTACAAGGTGATGATCTAAATTTACAATCATTGCTCATCACTCTTCCGAGGTGATGGCCATCATTTTCAAAGGTGATCATAAAAAAGGGTGATGGCTCTAACTCATCACCTTTTCGGGGGGATAGTTATCACCTTTTTTCTGACTGTGTTAGGCATGCTCAATGGTTATTTTACGCACAGTTAGTTTGGGAAAGTTGTGCGTGAAATAACCAATGAGCACGCCTATGAAAACATTATTTCTTAAATAAAAGCACCGACCTCTGAAATAAACCGAACCAAATCAACTAGCTGCTTGTAGTAGAGAGTATCAACGTTCTTCATCCTAATAAATATTCGCAAATTTACATATGGCCGAAAATACTTTGGTAAATATTTCATGAGGTTTATCTCCAACAAGTACTTTCTCACAAAAATTAAATAAACGACGCCCTGTGTGTATGCTGTTCACTGAGAGAAATAAGATAGTCAAAATGACACTTTTATGTGGTCCAGCGTCAGGACCGCCGAAATGGCCTTGCCCCGACCAAATTTACAATCATAACTTACTAACTGGTCGATAAATATGACCACCTAGGGTGGTAAATCGGGTTGACCACACATTCATAGTTTGACCACCCCGAGAGTCCAACTTGAAGCTACTGACATGAAAACCCGAGGGATGACTTATGTCGGGTAGTATGTGCATGCCCTGGTGCGCCTTTGGAGCGCCTGTTGTGTAGCCATATTGCAGTTGCAGAAAATGGTGTTGCTAAATATTATATGGGCAAGGGAAACCAGAAGTTACTCTATAGTTTGACCTTGAAAGTACTCACTTGTACTATCAGTTATTTGATCACATTAAGGTGGTCAGCTGGACCACCCAGGGTAACGCCTCAGTCAGGAACAATTGCTGGGCTACCTAAAAGTGATCATATTGACCATTGTATACTGTCTCTTCTCTGGAGAATAACAGTGAGTATAACCCTCGAGCCCCAATAAAGTTGACAAATCAACACCGGAGAATTGAATTCCAACTGGTTTAATGTTGTAATGGAACTTTGGTTTATTGAATAGTAAAAAGCTGTAACAAGAAGAAAATAACGATTGAAAGTATCGCAAAAGCAAATTTTTCAGGTTTCCAAACATTCATTATCTTGGACGATTGGTCGAATTGTTCTCGAGATATCGCGTTCACAAGATGTGGGACGGACGGAATCCAATATGATCAATGGCAGCCATCTTGGATTACGTACCTGGGTGAAACTCAATACCAATGACCGTCTAACTTATGTGAAGCACCTTCTCAAGTTTGAAGTTGATCGGTCAAATTGTTCTCGAGGTATCGCGCTCACAAGATGTGGGACGGACGGACGGAAGGACGGATGGAAGGACGGGCGGCTAGCATTTCCAGGTCCTCTTACCACTTCGTGGCGGAGGACAACAAAGCTGTGTTGCAAACTCATCGACTCACCAGCCGTATTTGCCTCGTCTCCATATAATAGCAAATTCAGTATAATAATAATAACAAATATTTTATTTCAGACAATGGTGGCCCATATACAGAAAGAAAAGGAGATTAACTATTTTACAAAATACAACGTGAATTAGATCCACTCACAGTGGTCCATGTAGTATCAGCGCCCTATGGGCTCTCACTGCTGAGTGCACTTTAACATCACATTCTTTCAGGGTATATTACAGATAATTATCGGAATAATCAACCCGCGTCTTCAAGATAAGAATAGATTTACGAATGGGCTCACCAAACGACACAACTCCATTTATAACGAGCATGTGACTTGCACTGTAGTCTCGTCTATAATGTATCAGCCATCTGAACGACTTATTATACATAAATAGAATACTTTTGTATACACCTTTGCCATAATAAAATCACATAGAACAACCATAAATATTTGAACAGTAAGAACGAAAGAGCGTTTTCTCTTCAATATTACTGCAGGCACGAAATTTTCTCAATAACAAATTGGCTCTTCCTTTTGCCTGACTCGATATCGAGGTTATCTCGCAAAAATATGTCCAAGATAGGAATATGAGTCTACAAACGTTAAAAAATACTATTAAGGGCAACATTTGGAATTCTGTACAGGTGATAGCCACGGCAGTCCACAATAGCTCGACATGTTTTGATTGTCTTAATTTCAGTCGAACAGGGACCGCTTCATTAGTTACACCAGTAGTATGTAAAGAGCATTTGGGGCCACATTGACCTTTGATCTCGGGTCAAACCACTTCAGAGGGGTGCAAGGTTGTTATGCAAAGAATGGTTTAACCCAAACGAGAGGTCAAGTTCACTATAGTTCCGGCACTTCCGCTCACGTCACCTTTGGGGTATGTTTTCCTCCGCGGTGATGTATTCTGGTGGTGATACGGTCGTGCGGAGAAGCTTCCGCGGACAGAAAGTAGTCCCGACATTTCATATACTCGGGTTTTCGTGAGAATCATCTGGAATGTTCGGCAATCTTCTTGCGCAGGTCACTACGCATGTCATGTGGTTTGGTGGTGTGGGTCTGCGCAAGTGTGTGAAGTCATGTGTGACGTCACTTCCGGTGTGACTAGATCGGGCGCGACCTTGGACCCCGGCTGTCGTCACCACCCAATATTGCCCCATTGATCCCAGGACCTCTCTTTTGAGAGAGGAAGCTCTATAACACTAGACCATAGTAATGGTCTCTTCACCACCCAATAGCGCCACATTCATCCCAGGACCTCTTGATGACGTCACTTCCGGTGTTCCTCGATCGGGCGTGAGCTTGGACCCCGGGGTCGATCCACCATACTATGCATGATCTTGGACCCCCGGGTCGATCCACCATACTATGCGTGGATGATTTGTACTGATCTTCAACATCCGGGACGTCTTCAACATCCGGGTCATCTTCAACATGCGGGTTTTTTTTACATCCGGGGACCCTAGAACATACGTGAACATCAGGGTAACCCTATTTTTTATTAGGGCCGAGAGGGGCCCCTACTGGAAAGATTGGATCGAGCGAGGTGTCAAAGTGAAGCGCTCCTCCAGGGCGACCAAGTCATTGGTGGGGGCATGTAAAATTAGGATTTGTCCCGAAAATATAAAAAGCGAAACACGGACTTCACACCTAAACCATGGAGAATCACGGCAATTTCGGGGTCAAAATGGTCCAAATGAACTCCCAGAGTGAGTGAGTGAGTGAGTGAGTGAGTCATACAACGTCGTTTAGGAGTAGTAGCCAGTGGACATTTTGGGGGTGTGAAGCAAGGTGTTTGGGGTAGAAATGGACCATCCTTGGTAAGGATGCGTCGTGTGAAGCGGCATCTTGTAGCAACGCCAACCAACGCCAAGCTCAACGCTTCAACGCCCTGGTGAATTAGTCCAAAAGCTCTGATTTTCATGGAATTGTCAGTAATTCATTGGAAATGCCGTGACTCTCGTCAACGCCCGTCGGTACGCCTTCACGCCCTAGCATAACGCCTTGACGTCATGATATAGACCGGAGAGAGAAAACAACAACAATGATGACAACAACAACAAGTTTTCATATAGTTTATTCTCTCCAATGTTACATCATACCCACGCTAGGGGAGCCGCGTTTGGTATGTTTACAATTCAAGATGACTCTTGTCCAGTTAGAGGCCACCATTTGGCGCTGTATCTGTCATATTTTTTCTTGCCCGTTAGATGTATTCTCGACTGCTCTTGTCCTATCAGAAGTCGCCCTTTCAGAAATTTCCATTTTTGCTCGGTGTGACCTAAGCATCGTCGGGCAGTTCAGGATATTGTTCGAGCAGCATGTCCTGAAACAGCTGTTTGCGCATTCTGATCGCATTTTCCAGGGTGTCGGTGGGTGGTAACCCCATATCCTCTTCCAAGTGACGCTTGGTCTTCATGATGGACCTGTGCGTGGGGTCGCCTTTCATTTCAAGCGGCAGCAGGGTATGCCTTTTATGGACGGCCATGGCTGTTTTCCTGATGCAAGGCCGCATTTCGGTGTACGCCTGTTTTAAGTTATCCCGTCCACCGTGTTCGATTACCGCAGCATAACTATGAATAGCTTCATGCACAATACGATCCCAGAAGGTAGGTTCTGCCTCACTTTTATGAGATGTAGGCTGACTATTGGAGGTCAATCTCTCCGTATCAGTAGATAGGCTCTCAGCAATCTCACTCTCCTGGGATGTAGGCTGAATATCTGAGGTCAAGCTCTCCGTATCAGTAGATAGACTCTCAGCAATCTCGGTTTCGGTATCAGTCGGTGACCTCTCATCAGTCTTTGTATCGCCTTCTTGTGCCTCGGAGTCTTCAGTCCCATGTGTATTTTTGTATTTTTGCGTGTTTTGGCAATATACTTTTATAGACAGTATCGCCCGTCAACGCTTAGCATAACGCTTCAACTTCCTGTTGAACTAACTCTGAAGCTCTGATTTTCATGAAATAGCCACCAATACATCGAAATGCGTGACGCCCGTCAACGCTCGTCGTTACGCCTTAACGCCCATCTCAACGCCTTATCGCCCTATCTTTACGTCTTAACGCCCCTCTCAGCGCCTTAACGAGCGATAAAAGGGATTCGGAGGACGATTAATCTTTGACCTCAGAGTGCAATACCGGTCACGTGACCGGAAGTGACCTCTGACCACGTGACTGGAAGTGACCTTTGACCCCTGCGCTGCTCGGAAGTGACCGCATCGCGCGCAGCCGCGCACACACACATACCGGGTGCACCCTGTACTTTATAGTCCGTATTTGAAGTGACCAATGACGTGACGTGTCCGGAAGTGCACTCAGAGGTCAAAAGGTTAATCGTCCTCCAAATCCCCTTTATCGCTCGTTAAGGCGCTGAGACGGGCGTTAAGGCGTACAGATAGGGCGTTATGGTGTTGAGACGGGCGTTAAGGCGTAACGACGGCGTTGATGGGCGTCACTGCATTTTGATGTATTGGTGGCTATTCCATGAAAATCAGAGCTTCTGAGCTAGTTCACCAGGGAGTTGAAGCATTAAGATGAGCAGTGATGGGCGTTAAGGCGTACAGATCGGGCGTTAAGGTGTTGAGACGGGCGTTAAGGCGTAACCACGGCGTTGAAGGGCGTCACTGCATTTTGATGTATTGGTGGCTATTCCATGAAAATCAGAGCTTCTGAGCTAGTTCACCAGGGAGTTGAAGCTTCTGAGCTAGTTCATTAGGGAGTTGAAGCATTAAGATGAGCAGTGACGGGTGTTAAGGCGTACAGATAGGGCGTTAAGATGTTGAGAAGCATTAAGATGAGCAGTGATGGGCGTTACTGTCTGGCAAGTGTATTGCCAAAACACGCACAGTCGACGTTCAACCGTCAATATGGCTTATACTTGCTCTGCGTGTGAACGCACGTTCAACAGACCTTACGATATGATGCGACACGAGAAAAATATATATTGGATTGAAGACTCCGAGGCACAAGAAGCCGATACAGAGGCTGATGAGAGTTCACCGACTGATACCGAAACCGAGATTGCTGAGAGTCTATCTACTGATACGAAGAGCTTGATCTCAGATTGTCAGCCTACATCGCAGGAAAATGAGGCAGAAGCTACCTTCTGGGATCGTATCGTGCATGAAGCTGTTCATAGTTATGCTGCGGTAATCGAAGACGGCGGACTGGATAACTTACAACAGGCGTACCCCGTAATCCGGCCCTGCATCAGGAAAACAGCCATGGCCATCTATAAACGGTATAGCCTGCTGCCGCTTGAAATGAAAGCCACCGGGGCCCTGGAAAATGCGAACCGAATGCGCAAACAACTGTTTAAGGACATGCAACCCGAACAATATCCTGATTGCCCAACGATGCTTAGGTCACACCGAGCAAAGATGGAACTTTCTGAAAGGGCGACTTCTGGTTGGACAAGAGCAGCCGAGAATACATCTAACGGGCAAGATCGAATATGACAGATACAGCGCCAAATGGCGATCTCTGATTGGACAAGAGTGTTCTTGAATTGTAAACATACCCAACGCGGCTCCCCTAGCGTGGGTATGATGTAACATTGGAGAGAATAAACTATATGAAAACTTGTTATTTTTCTCTCATCTGTCGTCCTTGTTGTTGTTGTTGGTGTTCTCTCTCCGGTCTATATCATGGCGTCAAGGCGTTATGCTGGGGCGTTAAGGTGTAACGACGAGCGTTGATAGGCGTAACTGCATTTCCAATGAATAATGACAATTCCATGCAAATCAGAGCTTTTGGGCTAATTCACCAGTGCGTTGACGCGTTGAGCTTGGCGTTGGCGTGCGTTGCTACAAGATGCCACTTCACACGACGCATTGGGACCAAGGATGGTCCATTTCTACCCCAAACACCTTCCTTCACATCCCCAAAATGTCCACTTTGGCTACTACTCCTAATCGACCTTATATGACCGCTCACTCACTCACTCACTCACTCACTCACTCTGGGAGTTCATTTGGACCATTTTGGCCACAAAATAGCCATGATTCTCCATGGTTTCGGTGTAAAGTCCTTGTTCCCCTTTTTTATTTTCGGGACAAATCCTCTATTTACATACACCCTCTCCCCCACCCTGTCTCTTTGAAACAGGCCCCGATAAGTCGGAGACCGATATTAGCCCCTCTATTCCGTGTTTCGCTTTTTATTTTTTTTCGGGACAAATCCTAATTTTACATGCACCCACCCATGACTTGATCGCCCTGGAGGAGCGCTTCACTTTGACACCTCACTCAATCCAATCGGTCCATTAGGGGTACCCGAAAGTTTACGCATGCTCCAGGGTCCACGGATGTAAAAAACCCACATGTTGAAGAGGACCCGGATGTTGAAGAGATCCCGAATGTTGAAGGTCAGTTCAAATCAGCAAGATTTTCTGAGATCAATGTGGCAAAATAGATCGACCCCGGGGTCCAAGGTTATGCATAGTATGGTGGATCGACCCCTGGGTCCAAGGTCACGCCCAATCGAGGCACACCGGGAATTACGCCAGCAAGATTTTCTGAGATCAATGTGGCAATATTGGGTAGTGAAGAGAGCATTCCTATGGTCTAGTATTATAGAGCTTCCTCTCTCAAGCGAGAGGTCCTGGAAACAATGTCGCAATACTGGGCGGTGAGAAGAGCCGAGGTCCAAGGTCACGCCCGATCGAGTCACACCGGAAGTGACGTCACACATGAGGTCACAAACGTGCGCAGACCCACACCACCAAACCACGTGACCTGTGCAAGAAGATTGCCGAACATTCCACATGATTCTCACGAAAACCCGCGTATTTGAAATGTCGGGATTACTTTCTGTCCGCGGAAGCTTCTCCCCACAACCGCATCACCGCCAGACGGCATCACCGCGGAGAAATTTATGTCCCTAAGGTCACGTGACCGGAAGTGCCGGAACTATAGTGAAATTGACCTCTCCTTTGGGTTAACCCTACCTGGCCTGGGGGGGGGAAAGTGCCCCCCTAGTGAACTTGGTGACTGAAGCTTATCTTATTGGGGTCCTTTGGAGTCTATTTTCATATGCCCCGGGGTAGAGGATCATGGGTAAATTCAAAATGGCGGCCATGTGGTATCCGCGAAAGTCGTGTTTTTCATCTTTTCGGTCCATTTCTTCACATTTTCCTTGCCTAAAAGGCCTTGAAAGTATATTATTTATGCAACACTAATTATTCTCTATTTTATAAGATTTTTTTCGACAGAAAAATCTGAAAAATGAAAATTTCGAAAAATCGACCCCAAAAAGGCCGAAAAATGACTTCGGAGAAGATGACCTCACCGTGACGTCATCATGGCGGCCATCTTGGATTTTTTTACATTTTCCGGTAGAGCTTGAACTGTGTGGTAAGTTTCAGCGCTCTAGCCTTAGTGGTAGAGAAAATATGTAGGGGGGCGGCACTTTCCGCCCCCCAGGCTGCGACACACCCCAAATCGCCCAGGCCAGATAGGGTTAAACCATTCTTTCCATAACATCCTTGCACCCCTACCGAATAAAAGTTGTTTGGCCTGAGGGCAAAGGTCAGTGTGACCCCAAATGCTCTTTACATACTACTTGCTCCACTTAAATCCGGTTGTGCCAGGGATCTATAGTATATCACGAGGATATTGTCCATGAAAGTGACGTCAGTAGTATATAATTCTACACTCTGAAATCGGTGACCATATCTCTTCTCCCATTGGCCAAAATATCATCACGTGATGTGAAATTGAAAAGTTTACAACTCGATAAACTTCGCATTTTGAAGTTTTCACGTTTCTTGATGAACTACTTAGCAGACGATAATGTTCCTTGTACCGTCGACTGGCTGGTTTTGACCTATAGAATTCAGAACGAAAAAGTAACAGTTGACGCTGACAAATTCATGACACTAACGTCGTAATTTCTTTAACACCTCGCAGATAAAGAATGAACAGTTACACAATTTATTTACAACCGAACGCTTGGTGAGTGGGTGAATGAAATGGACAAGAGTAACGGAGTGCAGGTACGTTGACCCAGTGAAAAGAGAGTGGTACGGTACAAACATTCGCGCTGGCGTTGGACAGCCTCACCCGATTCATTCGTTGATTATTATATGCAGTCGTCTTCAATTATCCACAGTATTTTCATTCATCTTTGTCCAGATGATGGCTAATTCGGTAAACTCTTTTCTCCCTAAACTATGAATTTATTCTAACTGTTGAAGCCTATATATCCTGCTTCGTTAATATCACTGGCTTGTACAAAAATAGCAATGTCAAGTGCGCCCGCGCTCACTGATACAGTCCGCGGTAGAAAATAGTTCTAGTTCAATTTATTTTTAATTTTCATGTTTGAACAATTCTGAATAAACCGGATAATGATATATTCATCAAATGATATATTCATGAGGAATAAATCTTTTCATTAAAAAAAAAATCTGTATTCGGCTTGTTATACTGAAGAAGCACAGGGATATATATTCAGAAGTCAATGAAGAGGGCACTTGCATGTCAGCTGTTTTACGAGTGACTGGGTCAAATTCATCTCTAAAGATATCTGTAAACGTCTTAGTTACAATAAAAAGTATGCATGGATCAACTGATAAATGAGAGCACAATTATAAGGATAGACTTTCGCATTTTGCAGGTTCATCGGGGTATAAACTATCAAATGATGTGGTTCAAACTACGTATAAACTGTGCTCACAAGCTCGCAAGTTTACACAGTTTGAACCACATCATTTGACAGTTCACCCCACGATGAACCTGCAAAATGCGAAAGTCAATCCTTAAGTAAAGCGTATATTAACGCTCATTTTGCCGGGGGAGGTATCTCTTGATTCCGATAGGTGGCATCACCAGCTCAAGGTCACAGAGATCAAGTTTAATATAGTTCCGGCAAAGGTCACGTGACAGAAAGTGACCTTTGGGGGATGTATTCCACCTCGGTGATGCGGTCTGGCGGTGATGCGGTCGCGGGAAAAAGCCTCCGCGGACAGATAGTAGTCTCGACATTTCAAATACGCGGGCAACCGGGGGAAATTTCCCGGCAATCTTCGGGACATTTTTGGGGCGAGAGGGACCCCTAGTGGCCCGATTGAGTCGAGTGAGGTGTATCCTCCAGGACGATCAACTTATGGGTGGGTGCGTGTAAATTTAGGAATTGTCCCGAAAATATAAAAAGCGGAACACAGACTTTACCCCTAAAATAGAGCCTGATTCGCACATTTGCATCTATACGGGAAAATGCCTGTATGGAGTATAGGGGTGGTCATTTTTTTTATTTTACTATGGTATGTGGGGTCTTGTTTTCTTCGTCTCACCACGTAAAACACGATGGGAAGGGTCGCGGAGTTTTTCCAAAAGTTCACGGAGGTCTGGATAGGCCCATAATCCTACTGGCTCAGTGGGTTCATACTGGGCAATTCACACATGTTCATTGCGATATGAGTTGTGGGATCATATCTTTCTGGGTCTGATTCGCACATTTGCATCTATACGGGAAAATGCCTGTATGGGGTATGGGGGTGGTCAGTTTTTTGTGGATTTTACTATGGCTTTTCTTCGTCTCACCACGTAAAACACCATGGGAAGGGTCTCGGACCTAAGCGGTGAATTTTTTTGAAATGCTCAGGTACCGGGTAGGCCGGGATATAGGCCCATACTGGCACAGTTGATAGGTCCATACTGGGTAATTCACACATGTTCACTGCTGTATGGGTTGTGGGGTCTTATTTTTCTCGTCTCGAGCTGTAGGACACGATGGGAGGGACCTCGGATCTAAGCGGTGAAATGTTTGGAAAAGTTCAGGTACCAAGTAGACCGGATATAGGCCCAAACTGGCTCAGTGGACAATATGGGCCCCACTGGGAAATTTACTCCTGGACATTTGCGGTATGGGTTTGGAATCTTGTTTTTCTCTTCTCGAGCTATAGAACACGATGGGAGGTATCTCGGAGCCAAGCGGTGAAATTTTGTTTGGAAAAGTTCAGGTACCGGGTAGGCCTGGCTATATATAGGCCCCTACTGCCTCAATGGACAATCTCGGCCCCACTGGGCAATTTACTCCTGGACATTTACGGTATGGGTTGTGGGGTCTTGTTTTTCTCGTCTCGTCACGTAGAACACGATGGGTGGTGTCCCGAAGGGATTGGTTGTAATCTTTTGAGAAAGTCACTCAGCGCATGCGTAGTGGGTAAATTGTGCTGGGTGGATGTTTTGGGGTCTAGGTGAGCCCCTGGTTGTCCAATGGTGTCGTATGGGGTCTTATTTTGAAGATCTCGTGAAGGAGCATTCGATTGTACTAATGCATCGTCCGTTTTCAATATTCTGCGCATGCGCAGTCTGGTTGTAGTATAGAAAGCAGGCATTTTGGGGGTACGTGGGGGTGTGTTTAGGGTAGAGATGGACCACTATTTGTCCAAATGGGTCGTTGGAGGTGTCAAAGTGCAGCTTGGCGTGTTTTTATTGCAAGTCGCGTCAATCTGCACATGCACAGTTGGGTGTAGTACGTAAAGTGGTCATCTTGGGGGTGCGTCGGGTGTGTTTGGGGTAGGGATGGACCATTATTGGTCCGAATGTGTCGCGGGATGTGTCATTGTGTAGCTCTCGGGGGGTAGAACCCGATTTGGGAGATGCCCACTGCATCTATCACGTCATCGGTGACGTCACCAGTACGAGTAGTAGCGAAAGTACATGTACATGTACTTTGTGCATGTCCATGTACATATACTCTGCGCATGTCGATGTATTCTTTGCATATCCATGTACCTGTATTATGTGCCTATACATGTACTATGTTCATGTACATGTAATCTGTTCATGTATATATACTCTACAAATGTACATGTTCCCTGTCCATATAAATGTACTCTTTTTGAGCGAGTGAGTGCGGCATGCCCAACGACCGTGAAGCGTGCCCAACGCCCATCTTAACGCATGGACGCACTAACGATGGTGAATGAGTGAGTGAGTGAGTGAGTAAGTAAGTGAGGGGGTGAGTGAGTGAAGGAGTGACGGCGTGAGTGAGTGAGTGAGTGAGTGAGTGAGTGAGTGAGTGAGCGAGCGAGCGAGTGAGTGAGTGAGCGAGCGAGTGAGTGAGTGAGGCACGCCCAACCCCCTTGAGGCGTGCCCAACGCCCGTCTTAACGCCTAGCCGCAATAACGATGGTGGGTGAGTGAGTGAGTGAGTAAGTGAGTTACTGAGTGAGTTTAGAAGTAGTAGCAAAAGTGGACATTTTGGGGTGTGAAGGAAGGTGTTTGGGATAGAAATGGACCATCCTGGGTCCTGGTGTCGTGTGAAGTGTGGCATCTTGTAGCAACGCCCGCCAACGCCAAGCTCAACGCTTCAACGCCCTGGTGAATTAGTCCAAAAGCTCTGATTTTCATGGAATTGTCACTAATTCATTGGAAATGCAGTGACGCCGTCAACGCCCGTCGTTACGCCTTAACGCTCTAGCATAAGCCTTGACGCCATGCCTTGACGCCATGATATAGACCGGAGAGAGAACAACAACAACAACAACAAGGGTGACAGATGAGAGAACAACAACAACAACAACAACAAGTTTCCATATAGTTTATTCTCTCCAATGTTACATCATACCCACGCTGGGGGAGCCGCGGTGGGTATGTTTACAATTCTAGAAGACTCTTGTCCAATCAGAGACCGCCATTTGGCGCTGCATCTGTCATATCCAATCAGAAGCCGTCCTTTGAGAAAGTTCCATCTTTGCTCATGTGACCTAAGCATCGTTCGGGCAGTTCAGGATATTGTTCGGGCAGCATGTCCTGAAAGAGTTGTTTGCGCATCCTGATCGCATTTTCCAGGGCCTCGGTGGGTGGTAGACCCGTATCCTCTTCCAGGTGACGCTTGATCTTCATGATGGACCTGTACGTGGCGTCGTCTTTCATTTCAAGCGGTAGTAAGGTATTCTGTTCACAGATCACCATGGCTGTTTTCTTGTTGTAGAGGCGCCTTTGGGTGTATGCCTGTTGTAACTTCTCCTGTCAGGCGTCTTCGATCGCTGCAGCGTGAATATTGATAGCTGCTCTCACAATACGATCCCAGACGGTAGGGTCTGCCTCACTTTCCTCGGACGTAGGCTGACTATCTGAGGTCAAGCTCGCCGTACAACTAGATAGACTCTCATCAGTCTCTCGACCGAAAACTGGATCAAAATATGACGTTTTTGAAAATAACGTCACTGTGACATCATCAATGCGGCCATCTTGGATTTTTTTTACATTTTCTCGTGGAGCTTGATCTAAGGGTATAGTGTGGTAAATTTCAGCCCCTAGCTCAAGGCATAAGAAAAAATAATTAGGGGGGCCATCCCCACCCAGGCCACGACAGGTCCCAAAAAACCCAGGCCAGATATGGTTAAGGCCTAAAGATAGGGTGTTAAGACGTTGAGACGTGCGTTAAGGCGCAACGACGGGAGTTGACGGGCGTGACTGCATTTCGATGTATTGGTGGCAATTCCATGAAAATCAGAGCTTCTGAGCTAGTTTATCTGGGCGTTGAAGCGTTAAGCTAAGCGGGCGTTACTGTCTATTAAAGCAAATGTATTCCCAAAGCACACACAGTCGACGTTCAACCCTCAACATGGCTTATACTTGCTCTAAGTGCGAACGCACGTTCAGCAGACGTTACGATATGATGCGACACGAGACAAATATACATGGGATTGAAGAATCCGAGGCACAAGAAGCCGATACAGAGACTGATGAGAGTCCATCGACTGATACTAAAACATAGATTGCTGAGAGTATATCGATTGATACCGAAACGGAGATTGCTGACAGTCTATCTAGTGGTATGGAGAGCTTGACCTCAGATAGTCAGCCTGCGTCCGAGGAAAGTGAGGCAGAACCTAACTTCTGGGATCGTATTGTGAGAGCAGCTATCAATACTCACGCTGCCGTGATCGGACAGGATAACTTACAACAGGCAGACACCCAAATGCGATTCTGCATAAGGAAAACTACCATGGTGATCTATGAACAGTATACCTTACTACCGCTTGAAATGAGAGACGACCCCACGCACAGGTCCACCATGAAATGAAGACCAAGCGTCACTTGGAAGAGGATATGGGGCTACCACCCACCGAGGCCCTGGAAAATGCGATCAGGATGCGCAAACAACTGTTTCAGGACATGCTGCCCGAACAATATCCTAAACTGCCCGACGGTGCTTAGGTCACACCGAGCAAAGATGGAACTTTCTCAAAGGACGACTTGTGATTGGACAAGGGCAGCCGAGGATATGACAGATGCAGCGCCAAATGCCGGTCTCTGATCGAACAAGAGTCTTCTTGAATTGTAACCATACCCAACGCGGCTCCCCCAGCGTGGGTATGATGTAACATTGGGGAGAATAAACTATATGAAAACTTGTTGTTGTTGTTGTTATTGTTCTCTCATCTGTCATCCTTGTTGTTGTTGTTGTTGCTCTCTCTCCGGTCTATATCATGGCGTCAAGGCGTTATGCTAGGGCGTTAAGGCGTAACGACGGGCATTGACGGGCATCACTGCAGTTCCAATGAATTAGTGATAATTCCATGAAAATCAGAGCTTTTTGGGCTAATTCACCAGGGCGTTGAAGCATTGAGCTTGGTGTTGACGGGCATTGCACAAGAAGCCACTTCACACGAAGCATTCGGATGGTGCATTTCTTCCCCAAACACCTTCCTTCTCATCCCGAAAATGTCCACTTTGGCTACTACTCCTAAACGAGACTCAATCACTCCTTCACTCCCTCCCTCCTTCCCTCCCTCCGTCACTCACTCACTCACTCACTCACACCCTCACTAAATCACTCACTCACTCACTAACTCACTCACTCACTCACTTACTCACTCAGTCACTCACCATCGTTAGTGAGTCCATGCGTTAAAACGGTCGTTGGGCACGCCTCCCGGTCGTTGGGCATGCCTCACTCACTCACTCACTCACTCACTCACTCACATCCTCACTCAATCACTTACTAACTAACTCACTCACTCACTCACTCACTCACCATCGTTGGTGAGTCCATGCGTTAAGACGGGCGTTGGGCACGCCTCACGATCGTTGGGCATGCCTCTCTCACTCACTCACTCAAAAAGAGTACATTTACATTTGTAGAGTATATGTACATAAACAGACTACATGTACATGGACATAGTACATGTATAGGCACATAATACATGTACAAGGATATGCAAAGAATACATGGACATGCGCAGAGTATATGCACATGGATATGCACAAAGTACATGTACATGTTCTTTCGCTACTATGAGCATTGATGACGTCACCGATGGCGTCATAGATATTGTGGACATCCCTCTAATCGGGGTCTACACCACGAGAGCTACAAAATGACACCTTGCGCGACACATTCGGACCAATAGTGATCCATCCCTACCCCAAATACACCCCACAGGCACCCCCCAAATTACCACTTTACTTACTACACCCAACTGCGCATGTGCAAATTGACGCAACTTGCAATAAAAACACGCCATTCTGGCCCTACACCAGAAAAGCTTCACTTTGACACCTCCCTTCGGGACCCGATCATCGTGTTCTATGTGATGAGACGAGAAAAACAAGACCCCACAACCCATACCGCAAATGTCCAGGATTACATTTCCCAGTGGGACCCACATTTTTCACTGAGCCAGTATGGGCTTTTTACAGACCTACCCGATACCTGGACTTTTAAAAAAAAATCACCGCTTAACTTCGAAACCCCTCGCATTGTGTTCTACAGCTCGGGACGAGAAAAACAAGACCCCACAACCCATACCGCAAATGTCCAGGAGTAAATTACAAGCGTCAAGTCCGTCATTCATAATTCAGCCGTCGCCCATTAAAGAATATCCGCGTCAATAATCCAAAGACCTATTCCATATTCCATATAACAGTATTAGCACCAAATTCAAAAAGACAATCATAGTATACATAAACATAGGTTAGTTTCCGGCAAGAGAGAAGCGGTCAACAGTTTTCAATGATGCCGACAAGACATCATGATGTTCCAAAAATATAACATCCGTATCGCTGATCAGTATTCCTAATCCATAATAATCGTTGTAAGTTCGTCATCTAGAGAATGATGTATCTCAGTCACGCTTTGATTGTGACTTTTCATATGGGCACCATGAGGATCTTGAAGTACATGGGTTCATACGGTCACTAGCCCCGGGTTAAGCGGAATTAGACACAAGTTACGAAAAGTAGCGCCATAATCTTGCACGCTACGTTTGTATTTTGCGATATGTATCGCCAAATTTGAGAAACTTTGAGTGGAGGCGCTTGGTGGAATAGCCCTGTTTTATAAGTTTCTGCAACAATGTTTTGTGACGTTGATTAAAATCTTCACATTTAACACAGGATTTAGCAAATGCTACTAAGCGAGATATGTATACGCCATATGCAGGTTCCACTGGAATATTACTGTCCAGAAAGGGATAGTTTACGATGTCGAAATTATAATCATCTCATTTGTCATAAAGTCGACGAGAGAGAATGCCCGCTTCATTTTTATAGAGATATAGACCTGTAGGGCTATCTGTAGTTTCCTTCAAATCCAGTGAAGGTGGATATATATCCTTCACTGCGTCATTTATATAGCGATTATCCACAGCGAGAAGATCGTCTACATAGCGTTTGGTGTATGAGAAGGAACGGGCTTTGAATGGATCGGTTTTTGAAGGCGCCTGCATATAGTCATGTTCATAAGAGAACAGATACAGGTCAGCCAACAGGGGTGCACAATTAGTACCCATTGGAATACCTATATGCTGCTGATATATTGTGTTGCCAAATTTCACATAGATATTTTTAATGAGAAATTCAAGCAACTCTATAAACAAAGAAATATCCCATGAATGATATCTCTTGTATGTAGTAGAGCTAAAGAATGCTTTATGGCTTCCGACATTAATATATCTACTGGGGACCATGTTGTCGACTGGGCCAGTATGGGCTCATATCCATGCCTAACCTGTACATGGACTTTTAAAAAGATTTCACCGCTTAGCTGCGCACAGTGACTTTTTCAAAAAATCTCAACCAATTCCTTCAGGACCCCACTCATCGTGTTCTACAGCTCGGGACGACAAAAACAAGACTACACAACCTATACCGCAAATCTCCAGGAGTAAATTTCCCAGTGGGGACCATATTGTCCACTGGGCCAGTATGGGCTCATATCCAGGCCTACCCGGTACATGGAATTTTCAAAAAATTTCACCGCCTAGCCCATATTGTCCACTGAGCCAGTATGGGCCTATATATAGATCTGCCCGGTACCTGGGCTTTTCAAAAAAAAAATCACCGCTTAACTTCGAAACTCCTTCCATCGTGTTCTACATCTCGAGGCGAGAAAAACAAGACCCCACAACCCATACCGCATGTCCAGCAGTAATTTTCTCAGTGGGGCGCATATTGTACACTGAGCCAGTATGGGCCTATATCCAGGCCTACCCGGTACCTGGACTTTACAAAAACTTTCACCGCTTAGATCCGGGACCCCTCCCGTCGTGTTCTACAGCTCGAGGCGAGAAAATAAGACCCCATAACCCATACCGCAATGAACATGTGTGAATTGCCCAGTATGGACCTATCCACTGAGCCAGTATGGACCTATATCCAGGCCTACCCGTTACCTGGACTTTAAAAAAAATTTCACTGCTTAGCTCAGGGACCCTTCATATCGTGTTTTACGTAGTGAGATGAAGAAAAGCCATAGTAAAATCCACAAAAAAAACTGACCACCCCCATACCCCATACAGGCATTCCCCCGTATAGATGCAAATGTGCGAATCAGACCCATGCGCACATTGACTTTTTCAAAAAAAGTCACAGCTTAGCTTCGGGACCCCGCCCATCGTGTTCTACGTGGTGAGACGTAAAAAACAAGATCCCACAACCCATATCGCAATGAACATGTGTGAATTGCCCAGTATGGACCTATCCACCGAGCCAGTAGGACTATGGGCCTATCCAGACCTCCGTGAACTTTTCGAAAAATTTCACCGCTTAGCTCCGAGACCCTTCCCATCTTGTTTTACGTGGTGAGACGAATAAAAGAAGACCCCACAACCTATAGTAAATCCACAAAAAATGATCACCCCTATACCCCATACAGGCATTTTCTCGTATAGATACAAATGTGCGAATCAGGCCCTATTTTAGGGGTAAAGTCCGTGTTCCGCTTTTTATACTTTCGGGGCAATTCCTAAATTTACATACACCCACCCATGACTTGATCTCCCTGGAGGAGCGCTTCACGTTGACACCTCACTCGACCCAATTGGACCACTAGGGGCCCCTCTCGCCCCCAAAATGTCCCGAAGATTGCCGGAGAATTTCCCCCGGCTTCCCGCGTATTTGAAATGTCGGGACAACTTTCTGTCCGCGGAGGCTTTTTCCCGCGGCCGCATCACCACCAGACCGCATCACCGCGGAGGAATACATCCACCAAAGGTCACTTCCGGTCACGTGACCTTTGCTGGAACTATATTGAGCGTCACCTCTGTGACCTTGAGCTGGTGGCGCAACCTGTCGGAATCAAGAATATACGCTTTACATACTACTGACGCCCATCATAATATCCAAGCAATCTGGGAGATCTGAAGTCATAAATATTGACAGTAAATCAATGTTAATGAATGAGGTAATCTATATGCAGGTCTTGTCGTAATGTAATTATCCACAAATGAGTTAACTGCCTAAAGTGTGGACTTGTGACACGATGAGAGTGCGTCGTTTTTATGTTGACGAATGTAAAGAATATAGCGTTCCGTCTACTTCACCGACCTGTTCAGATTAAATCCATTGATATATCATTTCATTGATAGGGGCCCGTGGTAAAGTTGAGCAAACGTTATGCCGACCGAGGCCATTGAAAGATAATGTTTGGCGAATTTGATCTCTTCAAACCATTTATGCCAAAAGCGGCATACTATCTTTTCCAACCTGTGCTCATGGTATGTAATATTACCGATTCATTGGTGACAAATGAGAGAAAATGTAGCAATCCAGTAAAATGTATGCATATTGTGGCATAATATAAACAACAAAGTTAAAATGAATCAATAAAGTCGTTCTGAGTTTAATGCTAGAAAAAGAAAGCCTCCAAGTGGCGTCACCTACGGGTATATCTGGACGAAACGTAATCTCAAGCGGGATCGTGTGGCAAGATCTATACATGCGAACAGGGATTCAAAAAAGTCCTGTTTACCAACTGTTAATATCCAGGCGCCAAAATCAATCAATCAACGAATCGTTATTCTATAACCATCTCCCATAAAGTCCAACCTTCTGATTCCGTAAAGCCTGAATCTAGAGCATCCACTGAAAAATAACAGTAACACGATCGACTGACTTGTTGAAAGGTGAAATAGGCACAAGCTGCATTCACGCTCAAGCACATTCTGGCACATAGGGTTGTTGATGTGGTGCTTGTAGACCAGTCAGGTGCCGCGTTTAGGGTTACTGACAACTTCCACTTAAGTCTGCTGAAGCCTGGAAAGGAAAATGCAAACAAACAATGACAATGCCAACTGTTAGGCGTTACATATTCACGTACACTATAAATGGTTGCTCTATATGTTTTGGCTCTTATTCATGTTTAAATATCCCAGAACGATCTGAATATAGCGCGTCCATCTCGCGCTAAGTCTCATTAGTTAGTTCCCGAGAACAGAAGCGGCGTTTCCCAGCAGCGCCATAATTTTTTTTTGCAGAAATAGATATTTTTTTCACTGTTTCTTCTCTCTTGCAAGAAATCATCTTTCGTTTATTTTTTTTATATTTTTTTATTTTATAGGCTTACACATTCAGAATTGATGCTAACTGTCGTACAAATTATTGATACGAAAACTGAATGTCGGGTCGGACGTTTGATATACAATTTATAGCACTCATAGTCTACAAGATTTCTTGCCATATACGTTCATTATGGCACCGATACAAATTAGGCTATATGGATATCACGATTTCTAGCCTGTGTTTATATATTTTATACCTGCAACAATTCAAAATTTCGAAATGGATTATATGGTGTAGCGATGGACTTTAAGATCCATCTTATCTTATTGCTTATTCGACCTAGCCGCTTTGATCGTTGGCGTACGTGCTGTCCGGGTAATCCGATAGGCGTGTGATGCTCTCCACTGCGGGTTTGTCGTCATTTTACACTGTAGATTCTAGATGTATTAACTAACTTGGATATACATGCAGGTTTCGAGAACGAAAATGGTAGTATGATGAGGAATACTCACATTTTCCTCGCTTAACATACCACTGTACAAATGCTTCATCTAGAGGAATCCCCCTTATGCGATTTATCATTGGTTTGTTGTCACCGAATGATGGTGTGAAGCAGCCTTATTAGCACAGACATTTTCTTGAACCATCAAAATGTCTGTTTTGTCGTCCCTTTGTGCAAATACGTATAAATACTTACGCTTTTGAATGTGTTAATTTTCCCTTTTCAGTGGTATAATTTGACACCATATCAATCGTGCTAGATTTAAATGGTTAAACCTCCATTCTGAAGACACATCGATTTATTGCCCGGATCACCATTAATGCGCTAGAACGACTTTATCCCGCCCCTTGCATATTATAAGTTTGTATTTCAGTATTAAAGTAGATGTGCCACGACTTTTACTTCCTATCATTTGATTTTGATTTGTTCCTTTATGTTTCATCATATATATCAATACTGATTAGTATGTAAACCTCAACGGGCTTGCTTTATCTCAAAATAGTACTCAAATTGACAAAGATGC
This sequence comes from Hanleya hanleyi, assembly GCA_036873755.1. NCBI lineage: Eukaryota > Metazoa > Mollusca > Polyplacophora > Lepidopleurida > Hanleyidae > Hanleya > Hanleya hanleyi. The sequence continues at coordinate 69,943 of JAVTVY010034906.1, read as the reverse complement.
GATAAAGCCAATCATATTAAGAAATCCAATGTATACATGAGCAGTGTGACTAACGTCACAGGACCTACGAAGTAGGGTAGGCATTAGGACTCCGACGCGAACTGAACTCTTGGAAATCTCCACCCCCAGTTGAAATCCTGCCTATATTAAGATGGGCACTGCTCAAATCAGAATAATCAGTGATTTTCATCAAAATCACCAGAAATTTTCATCGAAAGTAGGTCAGCTCAGAACTTGCTGGTAACAGTCCAATAATGCAGCTTTCTGCCAAAAAGCAAGGTTCAAATGTCAAAGATTCTCCTTATTTTGCCGACGAAAGGATTCGAATGGACTGACTGACTCATTATCGGACAATTTGCAAATGAGAGCCTACTTCGTAGGAATAAAACAAAGTTACAAATTTAGTTTTCAATCTCCACAGACGACAGACGAAGTCGATGTCTGACTATGTTCCCGTAGGAGTTCAGATTTTATTATTGATTTGAATAATGAGAGAAAAATGTGAGATTTGAATTGTAAATTGTTCTATATATTAGGACCATTAATTTTAGTACTAAAGACATGGCAGTGTGACTAACTTCACAGGACCTACGAAGTAGGGTTTGATATGATTTAAATGTGTACTCGAGAGATGACTTGGGGGCCCTTTATGCTACCGTGAAAGAATTTATTTTGCAGTCTCTAATTGACAGTGGGTACTATTAACTTTCCCAGATGTCACAGCTGGTGAGTCATTAGCGTAGCAACTGTTATCGCCCTCAGTTCCCATCACCCTGGACACTTATCAGCCCAGCAATACAACACGAGGTCATCCATCCAAGTCTTGACCGGGCTCAAAGTCGCTTAACTTTGGTGATTTTACGAGAACTGCTGTGTCAAACGTGATATGCCGTGCCAGGGAACCTTCAAAAGTCACAGTGAAACATACAGACAATGGTTCCCGATGGGCATGACTACACTCACTGAGCCATCAATAAATAATAAAAAAATAATTATAATTTTTTTCATCAGAATTCGGTCAGCTCAGAACTTGCTGGTAACAATGCCCTAATGCATGTTCATGCCAAAAATCAACGGTTCTCCTTATTTTGCCGACTGACTGAGTGACTGACTGACTTACTCACTCACTCACTCATTAACGGACAATTTGCAAATGGTAGCCTACTTCGTAGGAAAAGATAAATCAGAGGAGTAAAAATGGCGATGAGGATTTAATTTTGCCTGTCCAGTTGGGTACATGTGTACAGTAGATAATTTGAAAAATATGATCTAAAAGTGTTTGGAATTAGGTTTGTGTAATTGCAAAATGTGTCAACGAAAGGGAAAACCTGGTAATCATTCAACTGTTTCATGGAAAATGTTTGTATTTTTTAGCTCATCTGGGCCGAAGGCTAATGTCATGGCCTGATTGTCCGTCGCGCGTCGTCCGTCGTGCGTCGTCTGTAAACATCTTCTTCTCTGAAATCGCTTGGCTGATTAAGCTGAAACTTGGCATGCATGTTCCCCCCAATGAGTACAGTAGAATTTGTTCATGCGGAGTCGATATGATTTTAAATAGGGCTGCCATGGCGGCCATCTTGAATTTGCCAGTGAAATCTTGTCATCATTATTTTTAGATAACTACTTCATGGATCTTTCTCAAATTTGGTACACCGGTTCCCCTTTGGGTCTAGTTGTACAGCATGTGTACTTTAGTCCAATTTTAATATTCAATGTGGCTGCCAGGCGGCCCTCTTAAAAACATTTTTATTGGTAAATCTCGGGGAAAGTACTTCATGAATCTTTCTCAATTTTTTTATGAATGTTCCTGTTGGGTCCTGTTGTACAATTTGGCTCTTTGGTCCGATTCAAAAAAGCAATATGGCCACGAGGCAGCCATCTTGAATTTCCCCTATTAAAACATTGTGATTGCAAATTTTTGAGAACTACTGCATGGAGCTTCTTAAACTTGGTACAGAGGATCCCCTTGGGGATATTTCTGTAATATTTGCTATTTAGTCCGATTCGAGAATTCAAAATGACCACCACGTGACCAGGCGGCCATCTTGAAAATGTTTTTTTATATATTAAATCTTTGGAACTATTCAATGAATCATTCTCAAAGTTTACAAAAACTTCCCCATTACATTGATACACAGGTCCTCCTTTGAGTTTAGATGTGTTTTTATCCTGATTTGAAAATTCAACATGGCCGCCGGCCATCTTGGAAAAACATGTCATTGCTAAATCTTGGGATAGAGGGATCTACTGCATGAATCTCAATTTGTGTATGGATGTTTCTCTTGGGTCCTAGTTGTGCAGGAAAATTTCTCCATGAAACCTTGATTGCTAATTAAAAGGAATATCGGTGGTCGAAAAAAAACAATCGAATTTTCGAAGGGAATATTGAGATTACCCCTTAGTGCAATGGCACTGTTCGGTCAGCACTTGTGGATGATACGAGAACAAATAGTTAGTAAACATGTACCTTGCGAAGACAAGACTAGAATAGAATATTAAAATGATTAAGTTTCGAATATTAACACTGAAACCGTAATTTATGTTAATAAACAGCTTGTCCGCGTATGTGTAGTACAGGCTATAATTAAAATTGTAGTCTGTCCCTCAACTGGATCAATTCGAGATTGGCTATATTGCCCTGCGCGGTTCGAGTGATCTCCCGTCTGATGGGCCAGACAATTCAGCATGCAACCTCTCCCAGGGTGGTTTGCGCTACGCTGCATTTACCCCTGTAGGGGTCTCGCCATCTTTTGTAGGATTCCTGCAGAAACCAATAACTGTTCTGTCTAACAGTTTTACTGATCGGAAAACGTATTTTTATCTTGAAATATGCTTAACGGATATCCAGTGTGTCCCAAAACGGCAGTGTCAAACCGTTTGAAGGCAGCTTTGGACAAATTACCTCAGAACTATATGTTGCGGAAATATATATCGGTGAATCGCCGCTGATATTAATTCGCTCGGTTAGACGGTCGTAATGTTCGTTTACTGTGGCAACAGATGACCTTGGGTCAACTCCGGAAAAGTCCGTGAGACTCTTACACCGCTAAATGGAGAGGCGCGAAGCAGAACGTAATGAATGCCTGGTAGAGCTTGTTCAGCATGGTGTTTTCCTCACAGGTTGGTAGGTGCTTGAAATCGAACTTTTAATATGTTCTTCCGAATTTGATCGTATTTCATATTCAGTGGTTTCAATAGAAGCCGTCGCCCGTCGCAGGCGACGGCATCACGCAAATTTGCGACACTTATTCAAATATTGCCAGTCATTTTACCCCTCGGCCATTTTGGCCTCGGGGTATTGTCGTCACCATGTACGTTCGTCCGTCCGTTACCGCATTTAGGCAAAACCACTTGAGACACAACCACCAAATGTTGAACACTCATTTATCTAGTGTTAAGACGCCTATCGAAATTGGCTCCCCTAGGTCCATATTTTACAGAGTTATACCCCTTTACAAATATATTAATTTTTGTTTCTGTTCTATATGCTTGAATGCAACCTGCTACATCTGCAGAACTGTGTTCGATATAGCTACTGTATTTTGAAAATGTATTTATATTGTTGTATTCTAGAAGCCAACAAAAAGTTACTCGCCTCAGCCCTTATTTTACAGAGTTATGCCCCTTTTTGGGTGCAGTTATCTCTGATTTTGTGATATATATGCTTGAATGTAACCAGTTTTATATAATTAACTATGTTTGGTACAGCTACCAAATTATTAAGAAACTTTTTTTATCCGGTTGTAGTCTAGATACCTACAAAAACAAAGTAGTTGTCTCGGTCCGTGTTTTATGAAGTTATGCCCCCTTCGGATGTAATAATCTCCTATTTTGTAATCTGGAGTTGAATGTACAAGTACTATATGAAGATCCGTGTTCAGTACAGGTACTAAATTTTGGAAAATTATTTATCTACTTGTACTCTTACCCCTCGGTCATTTTGGCAACGAGGTATTGGATTAGATCAATCTCATGTATAGTGTCTGTCAATCTCAAATCCAGTGGCCGCCATGCAGGTCTAACTAATCTAATTGTACACCACATTTTCTAGCTATTATCCATGTCCACGTTGTTCTCGTGTTACCAAAATAGACGAATAGACAACAAAAATGAAGCACGATAACGATTGGTTGGTACTGCCTTAAAGAATGTCGTCTTCGGTTATTTGTACTTCGTGCCGAGATTCTACAGGTTCATGAAAATGAAACATCAAGCTTGTCTGGAGTGTTTATAGGTAATCCCGAAAAAGAAGAACGGAGCAGGTAATTATCAATTCACAGATTCGTCTGGCATGAATACATCTTTTTTCAGGGCTACTTTCAACTCATTTTCTGTTATATTCTGTCTATAGACCGGCATTGGATAAGTCTCAATTCGCGCGAAATTTAACAACAATAACGACACATCTTCGTCATGTAAACGTGAAGTGGATCATACATCGGGCAATATTGCCAAATAACCAAAATTATTTGTTCCGTCTGGTTTTCCTGCCTATTTTTGTCGCCACCGACGCAATAAACGCATTTTGTGCACAAAGTATAAACCGGTTGGGATAAAGAGACATCTGGGATATTATAGTTCAACTGAGATAGTATGGCTCACAAAAAAATGAAATTATGCAAATAGATACTTCTTTTTATTTTATAACTTCAACAAGTATTTTTTTTCCTCTTTGAATCTTCATTAATATTACTATAGACCATAGTACCATTAATAATGACATTTATGATAATTATGGTGAGTTGCCATGAGTAGACATAATTGACATAATATGCAAAAAATCCAAAGTTGGCCAAGTACTTTTTGGAGATACTGGGAATACTTTTGGACAATTATAGTAGGATATTTTTACTTTTATACAATTATAGTAAGCTTTAATAATCAACTTTTCTCGTCTAAATTTTTCCTGAAAAGCTCTCTGAGAGCACCATTTCTATCGTTGATTTTCTAAAATCCAGCCCCCTCGCGCTCCTCCCTTTCGGTGCCTTCACTCTCTCAGTTCGATCGCGTTGCGATCTCAATGTCGGAGACTAGGCCAACTCTTATTTTTTTGTCGTCCGCCATATTAGTGGGGGGGGTGGTGGACTTAGAAACACGGGCGTCCGTAATTCCGTTGCACATTTCTTGTCCGATCAATAACTCAAGAACCGTTGAGCCGATCGACTTCAAACTTGCAGAGTGTCTTGAAATCGGCGAGGGACGATTGGGATTACAGTTACCTGCATAATCCAAGATGGCCGCAATCAGCCATCTTGGATTTCAGCAGTTGTATGTTTGTACATTTCTTGCCCGATTATTAACTCGGAAACTATTCAGCCGATCGACTTCAAACTTGGAGGTTGCCTTGACATCGGTGAGAGGACGGTTGGGATTACTTTTCAGTTATCAGTGTAATCTAAGATGGCTGTCATCAACCATCTTGGATTGTCACCAGTTGGATCTTCACACATTTCTTGTCCGACCAATAACTCGGTAACTTTGAACCGATCGACTTCAAACATTGGAGAGTGCCTTGACATCGGTGAGAGAACAGTTGGGATTGCTTTTCATTTACCTGTGTAATCCAACATGGTCACCATCAGCCAGCTTGCGTTGTCAGATCTTTAACATTTTTTGTTCGACCAATAACTTAAGAACGATTGAACCGATAATCTTCAAACTTGAGGAGTGTCTTGATATGGTGAGAGGACACTTGGGATTACTTTTCAGTTACCTGTGTAATCCAAGATGACTGCCGTTAAGTGATGACAGTTTCTAAATGCATACCCCTATTCAATGATATGGGATATTATCGACCACAAACTAAATCGAGCATAGCGGTCCACGTCCCCCGCAGCAGCAGCACCAGTTATGGTGGATGTAATCCAAAATTTGATGAAGCCCCGAAGTTATCAAATAAAGACACAGATCTTGAAATGATCGACAGCAGTAGGGGAAAGTACACGTTTTGTGTATAGATCTGATGATATCAATCTGAGCCAGATCTCCTGTTCCAGATCGTTTGTTTTAGTTTTGGCTTCTTTTTGTTTCTTTTAGAGTTTGGCGTGATTGATTCTTACACGTTTCGCTTCAGGCTGAACAACTGCACCGAGTGAGAAATTTGATTACCATATGTAGTATTCAACGTTTTCTTTGTATATAGTATGATGAAAATTACAGATGTGTTGTGGACTTTCAAAATGATCAAAGCAATAATCAAACGTGACCTGATGCATCAATCTACACAAAATTGTCAACAAAGGCAATGATTTCAAAATCCAAATTTAGTTATTTTGAAAACATTTAGCAAGAAATTATTGCCGTAGGCGCGCACATTTATTGTGAGAATAATCAGATACATGTAGAAATAACTGGCATGATCAGATAATTTAGTGTAATTAAAATTATTTGCAAACAATTCATGCTAAGGCCTTTTTATAAGTGATATATTTGATAATTCTGTTTGAAGATATTTTTTATTTGCCAAAATTCAAGAGTTAATGTGTGCCGAAAATAGTATAAAGTGATTAAGACAAATTATGTAATTTATTAAGAATGTTTCAGCCTTTGCCAAAATTAGCATCAGGAATGTATACCAAAAAACAGACTGAGAATGCAATCCCCGGCTTCACGTACAGTTATTTATAAGATAAGATAACTTATTGACTCTTCCACACAGTCCGTAGGCTGACAATATGATATATGTACATGGACCAGTACATGTATATCATGTAAGTGGCTTCTATAATAAGCATAAATTGGCGAAATATTTTTTGGAAATCTAATTTTATGTTTGGTTTCTAAATATGGCAAGTGGGTCCTATTATTTCAAGAATCTAGGACCCAATGGTTCCTAAAGCAGAAAAAAAGTATTTTACACCCTGAATTTATACAGGTTTACATAGAATGCAAAGACGTGCACTCTGTTACACTAAAAAGTAATTTCAAAGAGAATATATTGACTGAAATTGACATGGTGAATTCCAAACAGTCTTCTGCTTGGTTGACCCAGATATCAGCCAGCTCTTACAGTCAGAGTTAGTGGATAATCTATATTGATTGACACCTGCCAAGTCTGCATTCCAGCGGACACGTGTTAAATAACACCCTCAGAGCACATGGCCAAAGTAAACACAGGCTTATGGGGCGATTCTAGATGAGAGTCCATTCTAAGTACTTTTAGATTATATAATCACCCATGTACAACTCACTATGTTTATTTTTTCTCAAGGGACAAAATAAAAATTTGTTGTATAATTTCTAGCGTGTGATCTGTGTATTTTGGTCATACTATTTACCGTCCACAGACACATTCAGCCACATCTTTCTGTCAGTTTTCCAATGTGATGGCTGCCAGGTGTCCATCTTGAACTGCAACATTGATATTTATTTCTTTTTCACTGCTTGTTTTACAAATTTGCTACGACTTCTTTTTCAAGACTAATTTTGCAGCGTGCAAACAAATAAATGAATCTCATTTGTGAAAGCTAAACACACACAAAAATTGTAATAATAATTATTAATAAAATAACCCTCTATAAGGTTTATTTGGTCCCGACGACTTCCTCTGTCTTTTTATAAGACAACGTAACTTGGTTACTCAAAACAGTACTGATTATACCTGATCAAAATGACTATTGTGAATTTGAACTATTCCATTTTTACAGTTGCATAATGCCAAGGAAGAAGAACTGGAGGAAGTCGCAGGGAAAGCTGAAGCCACAACTCAAAGAGACAACCTTGCTAAAAAACAATCGGGAGAGTGCACGCACATACAGAGTTGCATGTGCGAGTCAGTCAGTGCTCTCCCAAGGAAGTACAAGCAAACGGACGTTCCTTGTGCGAGCCAGTCAGTACTTCCTGTAACCATGACTGCCAAAGAAACCACCTCAAACACATTCTCAGATACTTGCTCAGACATTCACCAAGAAATCTCAGTTACTAGCCACCATCAGATTTCACATTCTCAACTATGCAAGACTGATAATCAAAATGGGATAGAATTAAGTCATGTGACTGAATTTGTCTGATTTTGTCGAAACTCGGCACTATACAGCTCCTGTCTATACATTACTTAATAATTTTAATCAAGGTAGTGTGGATTTTCTGCTGGGTCTCGAGGCCGACAGTGCACACGCAATTCTCTAGTTAGTTTATTTTCCCTGAATACGAAACGGACTTGAACAACATTTTGTATGAAGGTGACGTATCGTGAAACACTACCAGTCTTGTCAAGCAGTAGGCAATAACAGTCTGAATATTTAACCATGGATGAACTATCAGAGAGATTTGAAGCTTTTGGTACCAAGTTTCAGGTGACAAAGTTATCCTGTATCACTGGTCAGATCAGAATGCAGAACACAAATGTTTTCATTTCTTTAAGTACAGCATTGACCAGATCATTTAACCAGACAAACAGTGTTTTTCTCACGATAGATTTATTTGCAATGTCAGTGTGCAAGGACAATGAAAACTATATCTTATTTGACTCCCACTATCATGGAACAGATGGACTTGTACATGCTGATGGATCATCTGTTATGATTACATTGACCTGCTTCGATGATCTCTATACCGGTACCTACTTGCTGAAATACTCATCAAGTCTTGGCTTTCAAAATCACACCATGTTTGACATGCAGCCAATTCAGATTGCCAATGATAATTTGGTGCAATATCAGCAGACCTGCGCTAAAAGAACAAAAAGGAAACACTACATGAGAGAATATCAAAGAAATAGAAGAATCAATCCAGATGTTAAGGGAAAAGAGAAGCTAAACTCCAAGAACCGCAAACAAGCTGCTAGATCTGATCCCCATATTAAAACACGGAGAAAACGTATAAAGCCAAAGTGAGAGAAAACCCGGTCACTCGAGAAAAAGAGAAGTTAAGCACTAAGAAGTCCATGCAGGCTGCTAGATCTGATCCACATTTTGAAGAGATGGAGAAAACGTATAAAACCAAAGTCAGAGAAAACCCGGTCATTCGCGGAAAAGAGAAGTTATGCACTAAGAAGTCCAAGCAGGCTGCTAGATCTGATCCACATTTTAAAGAGACGAAGGAAACGTATAAAGCCAAAGTGAGAGAAAACCCGGTCACTCGGGATAAGGGAAGTTATGCACTAAGAAGTCCAAGCAGGCGGATAGATCTGACCCACATTTTAAAGAAAAGGAAAGAATGTATAAAGCCAACGTCAGAGAAAACCCTGTCACTCGAGAAAAAGATGTTACACAGTAAGAAGTCCAAGCAGGCGGCTAGATCTGATTCACATTTTAAAGAGAAGGAAAAAAGGTACAAGGCAAAAGTGAGACAAAATGTTTATGTTCAACTAAAGGACACCCTCAGTAGTCTTAAATCGAAACGAGCAAAGCGTAAACAACCACTGGTACAGGAACATAAAACAGTAGCAAAGGGACAGAAAAGACTTGAAGAACGTTTCATAAAGAAGAAAGAGTACGTGATTTCAGGCGAAAAGGTGAAAAACGGAAACATGATGATTATAGAAGAACAGAGCAGCAAAACGCCAAAGAAAGGAAATTACTTGAGGATACTGGTGTGTGCATAGACAAATTTCATGAGAAAGTTGCATTGGGACCTAGCTTTGTTTGCACATCGTGTCATCAAATGCTTTTCAGGGAGTCGGTTGTACTTGCAGAAAAACAAATAAACTAAAAAAGCTATTTTACAGGTATGAAGTTCTTTGACAACAAAGAATATTTGTGTAACACATGCTCAACACACTTGAAGAACAACAAAATCCATCATTATCTCTAGCAAATGGTATGAAATTCCCAGACAAAAACTAAGAAGAGCTAAATCTGCACCAGTTGGAAAAAACGTTTGATAGCATTGAGAATACCTTTTATTGCTTCGTGGTGGTCAAACATCTATAAGAGGAAACGTAGTCAATATGCCAACAGATTATCTAGTACGGTTTCTTCTTTACCCCTAAAGTTGAAGTTGAAGCGAAAGATCTCTTACAACATTTCGAGAGAATGTCCGTCCAAAGAAAGTTCTGAAAGGTTTAAAATGGCTTAAGGAAAATTGTGAACTATATCAGAACTGCGGTATAACAATTGATGAAGCCTGGAAACAGACGCTGTCAAGTACTTCACAAGAGGAGGTCAGAGAGTTTCTGCAACATGTACATTTACAAAAAAAAATTAAGATCTGCCAAACTCTGAAAGGCAAGAAACTATTGATGACAACAATGATTCTGATCACTTCAGTGAAATTGACGAAGAGGAAAAAACAGCTGGAAACAGTGACACAATGTTAGATGATCGCTCACATTTTGACATGGTATATTCATTTGCATCCGAAGAAGGTCAGTATCCAATGAGCATTTTCCTTGGATCAAGATGCGGAAAGCCTTGCTTTTCCTACAATATATTGTAGCAGGAAGCAGACTGATAATTCTCTAAGGCGTCACTGTGACGACATCAAAGCGGCCATCTTTGATTTGTTTTAAATTTTCTGGTAGAGCTTGACCCAAGGGTATAGTGGGGTAAGTTTCAACCCCCTAGCTCAAGGGGAAAGAAAAATAATTAGAGGGGCCAAAAATCTCAAGCCAGATAGGGTTAAATAAGTGAAAGACAATGTAACATTAGCATTACGACGATGTAAAACAAAGTCACAAAACAGAACAGCAGAACAAATGCTGGACCCTGAGCATGTCAAAAACCTTGTACACCTTGATGATGGTTTCTACATTTTCATAACATTGAGAAACTCGCCACCTTACCTTGAAAAGAGAAAGAAGGATGTCTTTGCAATGATCCAGCAACTTGGTTAACCTACATGGTTTACTTCTTTCTCAGCAGCAGACACTAAATGGGTGGATTTGTTGAGACTACTTGGAACATACATAGATGAAACCCAGTACTCTGGTGAAGACATTGACAGTCTTTCATGGAATGACCGATCTAGACTCTTGAAAAGTGACCCAGTCACATGCACAAGATTCTTTGATCATCGACTTCACTTGTTCATAAATAGTGTATTGAAAAGTCACCATGATCGTATTGGCACAATTAGAGACTCATTTTACAGAATCGAATTCCAACAACGTGGATCTCCTCACGCTCACATGTTTGTCTGGATTAAAGATGTCCCTAAGTATGATGAAAGTACCAAAGAACAAATTGCAGACTTCATTGATAAGTATGTCCCTTGGGGTTTTCATCCCGCCTATCATGTATAGTTGTAAATTATGCCCTATTATGCCCTGGTGAAATAAAATGTCAAATCAAATCAAAGTAGAATGTACGCAAATCAATGCTGATGATGAACTCTTCGAGCTACTAAATGTCCAGATGCATAAGCATTCAAAAACTCGCCGGAAACAAGGCAAAGCAGTGTGTCGTTTTGAGTTTCCACTTCCTCCAATGAGAGAAACCGTGATTCTAGAACCACTGGATGACTACACTGAGGAAGAAAGTACTATGCTGACAAATACACATTACTTCATAAACGAGATATCCTGAAGGATCTTGGCGCCCACCATTGTCCGATAATTGTAAGCTAATGAAAAGAGGATCTTTTTATCCATTGTTACTAAGAACAAACGATTAATTTGTAATTTTGTTTGCAGATTTTCGAGTTTGAGCGAAAAAGATCGAAAAAGGGACACTGGAAAACACCAAGATATTATCTGTCTAATTATCAGGAGTTTCTTGATGTCGGTTGTTATAGTACAATTGAAATGAGCAAAGTTTGTCTGAAAGTGAATGTCCGGAGGATCCTTCGTCTTCGTTTTGTAGTAATTTTTTTTGCACGTGTCATCATTGGGCACTGGAAGCGAAGACAAATATCTTTGACACTTTGGCATGAGCTATGAAACATACTTAAGATTTTATAATTAGGAACGAATGCCAAGTATGTTCTGTTTACTGGGCTAGTTTGAGATATCTCATTTAAGATACCATGCTCGAAACTAGTAAGATGGTACAAACTTAATACTGAAGGGATCCAATGGCATGGAGTAAAGTAAACTGATTTAAAATTTGAAGAAATACATTTTAATTCGGAATCATTTGAACTCCTTGATATAGAAGGTAAAGGTATGGATATTCTCTATAGTGAATATATAGAATATGCCCCACCGTTTGATCCGCCGACTCTTGTGATTCAACGTCACAACTGGAGAATATCATATTAATTTGAAGCGCAACTTGGATTTTCGAATCGGACCAAAAAAGGTATCTTGCACAACTAGGCCCCATGTGGGAACCCGTGTACCAAATTTGAGAAAGATCCAATCAGTACTTCCCGAAAAATCACGATAACGAAGTTTCATGGGGAAATTCAAGATGGCCGCCTGGTGGCCATATTGGACTTTCCAATCGGACCAAAAAGAGTATCTTGCACAACTAGACTCCAAGGGGAACCTGTGTATCAAATCTGAGAAAGATCCATGCAGCACTTACTGGGAAATCACGATAACAAAGTTTCATGGAGAAAATCGAAGATGGCCGCCTGGTGGCCATATTGGATTTGGAATCGGACCAGAAAAGCTACCTTGCACAACTAGACCACAAGGGGAACCTGTGTACCAAATTTGACAAAGATCCATGCAGTAGTTCCCGAGAATTCACGATATCAAAATTTTATGGGGAAATTCAAAATGGCCGCCTGTTGGCCATATTGGATTTTCAAATCAGACCAAAAAGGTATCTTGCACAGCTGGATCAGAAGGGGAACCTGTGTACCAAATTTGAGAAAGATCCATGCAGTACTTGCTGAGAAATCACGATAACAAAATTACATGAGGAAATCTAAGATGGCCGCCTGTTGGCCATATTGGATTTTCAAATCGGACCAATAAGATATCTTGCACAACTAGACGCCAAGGGGAATCCGTGTACCAAATTTGAGAAAGATCCATGCAGTACTTGCAGAGAAATCACGATAACAAAGTTTCAAAGGGAAATCCAAGATGGCTGCCTGGTGGCCATATTGGATTTTCGAAACGGACCATAAACGCCATTTTGCACAACTAGACCCCAAGGAGAATCTGTGTACCAAATTTGAGAAAGATCCACTCAGTAGTTTCTGAGAAATCGCGATAACAATTACAAGCGTCTGGTCCGTCATTCATAATTCAGTCGTCGTCCATTAGAGAATATCCGCGTCAAGAGAGAAGCGGTCAACAGTTTTCAATGATACCATCCTGATGTTCCAAAAATATCAAATCCGTATCGCTGATCAGCATTCTTAATCCATAACATTCGTTGTAAAGTCGTCATCTAAAGAATGATGCATCTCAGTCACGTTTTGATTGTGACTGTTCATATGAGTACCATGAAGATCTTGAAGTACATGGGTTCATACGGCCCCTAGCTCCGGGTTAAGGGAAATTAGACACAAGTTACGAAATGTAACGCCATAGATCTTGCACGCTACGCTCGTATTTTGCTATCAGCATGCGATATGTATCTCCAAATTTGAGAAACTTTGAGTGGAGGCGCTTGGTGGTGTAGCCCTGTTTTATAAGTTTCTGCCACAATGTTTTGTGACGTTGATTAAAATCGTCACATTTAACACAGGATCTAGCAAATGCTACTAGGCGTGATATGTATACGCGATATGCAGGTCCCACTGGAATATTACTGTCCAGAAAGGGGTAGTTTACGATGTCGAAATTGTAGTCATCTCTGTTTCATGAGGAAATCCAATGTGGCCGCCTTGTGGCCATATTTGTTTCTCGAATCGGACCAGAAATGGCATCTTGCACAACTGGACCACAAGAGGAATATGTCTACCAAATTTGAGAAAGATCCATGCAGTTGTTCCAGAGAAATCATGATAACAAAGTTTCATGGGGAAATCTAAGATGGCCGTCTGGTGGCCATACTGGATTTTCGAATCGGAATCGAATCGGGTATTTCGCACAACCAGACTCCAAGGGAAGCCTGTGTACCAAATTTGAGAAAGGTCCACGCAATACTTCCCGAGAAATCACGAAACAAAGTTTCATGGGGAAATCCAAGATGGTTGTGTGGCGGCCATACTGGTTTTCGAAACGGACCTGGGAAGCTATCTTGCACAACTAGACCTCAAGGGGAACCTGTGTACCAAATTTGAGAAAGATCCACGCAGTAGTTCATGAGAAATCGCGATAACAATGTTTCATGAGGAAATCCAATGTGGCCGCCTTGTGGCCATACTGGTTTTTCGAATCGGACCAAAAAAGCCATCTTGCACAACTGGACCACAAGAGGAACTTGTCTACCAACTTTGAGAAAGATCCATGCAGTAGTTCCTGAGAAATCACGATAACAAAGTTTCATGGGGAAATCTAAGATGGCCGCCTGGTGGCCACATTGGATTTTCGAATCGGCCAGAAAAGGGTATTTTGCACAACTAGACCCCAAGGGGAACCTGTGTACCAAATTTGAGAAAGATCCATGCAGCACTTGTAGAGAAATCACGATAACAAAGTTTCATGGGGAAATCTAAGATGGCCGCCTGGTGGCCATATTGGATTTTTGAATCGGACAGAAAAGGATATTTTGCACAACCAGACCCCAAGGGGAGCCTGTGTACCAAATTTGAGAAAGATTCACGCAATACTTCCTGAGAAATCACGATAACAAAGTTTCATGGGGAAATCCAAGATGGCTGCCTGGTGGCCATATTGCATTTTCGAAACGGACCAGGAAAGCTATCTTGCCCAACTAGACCCCAAGGGGAACCTGTGTACCAAATTTGAGAAAGATCCACATAGTAGTTCCTGAGAAATCGCGATAACAAGAATTGTTTACGGACGGACGGACGACGGACCACGGACGACGGACCACGGACATCAAAGTGATTTGAACCGCCCACCATCTAGTGATGGCGGGCTAAAAAGCTGGATTCGTTCAAAGATACAATTAGTGTGACTCATACATATAAAGAGTTCCTTACTGGTGTTGCTGAAATGACTCATGAGGAATAATTGAATGTTATCCGAAGTTCTCTAAAGAGCCCAAAAGTTTTCTTGTAAAGATCTCTCGCTGAGATTAGACTAAACTCTTACAACAGAACTGTGATGAAAGCATGGAAAAGAAATCGTGATATACAATATATCCTCGATCCATACGCATGTGCCATATTGTGGCATATCTGAACAAGTCAGAAAGGGGAATGAGCAGCTTACTGCAAAATGCATGCAAGGAAGCTCGCGATGGTAACTCTGACCTTGAAGAGACAAGTCCGTCATATTGGTAATAAGTTTCTGAACAGTGTCGAAATCAGTGCTCAGGAAGCAGCATTCCTTCTGCTACAGTTACCACAAACCAAACGTTCTCGTGAAGTCATGTTTATCAATACATCGGAGTCAGACAACCGAACGTTCTTGCTGAAGGCAGAAGAACAGCTGGAGCAGATACAGCCTCATTCTAAAAATGTCGAGTCTGAAAATCTAACCAGCTTGAATCATGGTCTTTGGCTGACTATGCATCAAAGTTAAATTTCACTTTCCCCCGCTCTGACCGTCAAATGACAAACACAACTGAGAAGAATGAACAAAATTCTGATACAGAAAATGAACAAGATGATCAGATACATGAAGGTGGTCAGCACCAGAGAATGCTACAATAAACACTAGATTTGGCAATGGAGGCAAAATAACCTCGAGGAAAACTTCCAGAGTTCTAAGATTTGTCAACTACAACAACAATGTAGATTACGAAAATTATTCCAGAGAGAGAGAGACTAATGCTATAACCATGGAGATGTGAAGAGAATGATCTTTAAGGAGAGTTTGATACATGTTCTGACAGTTTCAGACACAACAGGCAGGTCATAACAATGAAATTTGCTACATATGAAAGCAAAGCAGGAGTCCTGGAAGAGACAGAGAAAACACTTGCGTGATGATCTGAACTTTGATGTAATTGTTCCAAATACCGAACATCAAGTAGCTATTGAAGCAGAAAAAAGATCAAGAGAAAGTGAACAGTTCACGTTTTTTAACCCTAAACGAGATCAACAACATCGACACTATGATGTTTCTGGAACACAAAACATGACAGTTGCAAAGTTGATGCCACAAGAAGAGTACAGAAAAACTATGCAATCACTAAATGTTAAGCAAATAGAGCTTATAACACACGTATTTCACTGGATGAGACACAAACAAAACCCTTTTTACATATTTTTTTCTGGTGGTGCTGGTGTCGGCAAGTCTGCTGTTGTTAGAACACTTCACCAAACACTTTACAAAGAACTAAACACCTCTGCTGGAGAAAATCCAGATGACACTAGAGTATTGCTGTTATCTCCCACTGGTAAAGCTGCATACAATATAAAGGGAAATACTATTTATTCTGCACTTGGTGTCCCTGCTTCGCAGAAACTCGAGTACAAACCTTTGTCTGTTGATCAACTGAATACCCTCAGAACCAGATAAAGCAAACTCTCTATTCTGATTGTAGATGAAGTATCAATGTGTGGCAAAAGAATGCTAACAATTATTGATCAGATTCTGAGGCAAATTAAAGGCATTAACATTGTATTTGGTGGTTTTCACGTTCTGTTGGTAGGAGATCTTTTCCAACTGAGGCCAGTTCTTGATGGCTGGATATTTCAGGATTTGCATAATGATTATGGTCCATTAGCAACAAACTTCTGGCGTGAGCTTTTCACCCTACATGAACTTACACAAATCAAGAGACAGAAAGATGATGTTGAATTTGCTGAATTGCTCAACAGACTTAGCGAAGGCAAGACATTGCCACCTGTTAAACCAACAGAGGGCGATTTGGAAGACTATGAACTGTATGAGAAGGAGTGTCATGAACAATTTGACAAGGATATTGAACTGCTGAAGAGATGTTGTCTGAACAGTCAGCATCCAACAAATACATCATCTGACCCTCATCTATTTAAAAAAAATGCACTTGTTAATGAACACAACAAAAGAGTATTTGAAGAGGTATCTGGAGAAAAGTGTAAAATTCAGTCATCTGATTCAATAGTAGGATATTTCACACCAGCTGTCAAAGAGAGGATTAAGCAAAGTGCAGATAAAAATGATAATTCCAAAACAGCTGGTCTATGTGACACGCTTCCTGTTGCCTGTGGCACGAGATACGAGCTGTGCTGCAATTTGGACGTTCTTGATGGCATGACAAATGAGGCCGCTGGTGTACTAAAGCATTTTGAGTGCAAAATGGAGCAGACTAGTAGACCGAGCATTTTATGGGTTGAGTTTGATAATCCAAATATTGGAAAAAATAAAAGAAAGAAATCAGCGATACTATCATTCTGCAATCCCTAACACGTGGATTCCTATTTTTGACATTTCTAGGTCGTTTCCAATACACATGAAAATCAAGAAAGCATCTGCGATTCGTGTACAGTTCTCATTACGTCCTGCACCTGCCAAGACAATTCTCAATACAAGCGTCTAGTCCGTCATTCATAATTCAGCCGTCGTCCATTGAAGAATAACCGCGTCCATAATCCAAAGCCCTATTCTATATCCATATAACAGTATTAGCACCAAATTCAGAAAGGCAATCATAGTATTCATAAACATAGGCTAGTTTCCTGCAAGAGGGAAGCGGTCAACATTTTTCAGTGATGCCGACAAGACATCATGATGTTCCAAAAATATAAAATCCGTACGCTGATCAGTATTCTTAATCTATAATAATCGTTGTAAAGTCGTTGTCTAGAGAATGATGTATCTCAGTCACGCTTTGATTGTGACTGTTCATGTGAGCACCAAGAGGATCTTGGATACAAGTCACAAGGCGATACAATGGATTCTGTTGGCATTTATATGGGAAATTCAAAACGCTCATTCAATCATATGCATTATGTAGCTCTGAGCAGGGTTAGAAATATTTCAAGTCTAAGGATCACCGAATTGAATCCCTCTGCTATTTCAGTATCAACTGATGTCAAAGTAGAAATGAAGTCCTTGCGAGAAGAAAGAACATTGGAATTATGCTTTCAATCATTATATACCTTAAAACAGAGTGTTGTTGATGCATTTCAAAATGTTCGGTCTTTTTATGTACATTACAATGGTGTAAAAACTGATCCCAACTTGATGGCTGCTGATATCTCGGCTATAGCAGAATGTCGTCTTACATTACAGGACGCCGAGGCTGATATCAATCTTCCAAACTTCAAGCCCATCAGATGTTATGCTCCTCAGACTGCACAGCAAAGGTCACATCATGTACTTGTGACCTACATTAAACAGCATGATACAGTTGACAATGTTGATCTCCACTCAAGCCAAAGTTTTGAATTTATTTCAATTTCTCTTTCATATCCTACAGAAATGCAGATTATGCTCTATAGATCGCCATCATCTTTAATGAGCCAGTTTTATGATGATGTTGAAACAAAGCTTTTGCCATTAGTCAAGTGTGATATTCCACTGATACTGATAGGAGACTTTAACATTGATGCATTATTGGGAAACTGCACTTTTAACAATTTTATGCGCAACCAGTTCCACTGTGTGCATCTTATCAAGAAACCAACCACAATTTATAATTCAGCCTTAGATCTTATTTTCACGAACTGTCCAGTTTCAACATCGGGTACAATTTCAAGCAGTTGATCTGATCACAGCACTGTGTTTCTTTCTTTGAAAACACAAATTGACAATTAGAAGCAACTTTGTACTGGATGTTGCAGGCGTGACCCATCGATTACCCACCACAATGCTTAATGCTTCTACTAATTGATATACATGAATTTGCCAAAACTGTTTTCACAGAGTGCGTATGCAAGCTATGCAACAATTATACTTGCATGAACTGATCATAACTATTTTGTCATGAAAACATCCACAGGTGATTGAAAGAAATACTGCTTGATTTGCCAGCTGTGGGCCACCAGCTATAACCACCCCACCACCCCAGCAAATAGGGGAGGGCCACCAGTTTAACCACCCCAATAATGTGTTGACAGTCACTATAATATAGTCACTAGTTTAAACAGTCAGCACCAGAACTAGCTGTTGGTTGTGCTCTGTAACTGATGCAGAGCAGCACCGGACTCTAGTAGTAGTAGCACAACCGGCCAGGACCAGTCTGAAGATTGACCAGTGACTAATGCAGAGCTCTAGCTCTAGAGCAGCCCTTTTCCAGTCTCAACCAGTGTGGACTAGTCCTAACATTAATGTGGTTATTCTCTGGTACCGACTGCAGCGTGTCTATGGGCAATTCCGTGTAAACATGGACATGACTAAAAAGTAAACTTACTGGTGTGTTACTAATTCTTTCCTATAACATAGTTTTTATTCCTAAGTTACTGAAAATAATATTCTGTTTGGGTTTTATTCCACTAATAGACTTCTATTATTTTGATGAAAAGTCGTGCAAAATAGCATAAAATTCTCTATTCATCAGAGGATAGATTTGTGATCTTGGCTACTCTTACTTTACTGAATAAATCTTTATCTTTTGTCCACAATACATTGGCCTAATCATGTACTTTAACCAGAAAATGTAGGTAGCCAAAATGTAGGTCCCTATAGTTTATGTAGCATGCAGTAGTGTGCCATTATGTTATATGATGTAACCTGAGTCACGAAAAATGATTTGTTTCTAAACTGATAAAAATCCCTTAGCAGCATTGGAGAAATATTTCATTTTTTTTTTGCCTTACTTATGCTTATTCATTTCTGATAAAGCTGCTCATATATATTGAATAGAACAAAATGGTGGTACTTCGAAAATTGTAACCTGAGTCACGTGTGATGTGCTTCTCGTTAAACATAGTGCAAAGAAAATAACTGCAGCTTTACAGCTTTATGTTAAATTACTACATATGCATCGATCATAAACATTTGAGACTAAAATTTTGATCAGTTATATTGTGATTCTTTTTACCTTCTAGTATGACTTACACATTTGTGCATGGTATGCTAATTTGGGATTTTGTTTTATGTAGTACCAATGTGCCTTGAACTTTAATAAGAGTTCGATCGCTTCGTTGTCGTTCATGTACATTTCTCTTCGAAACAGGATATAAATTACACCAATCATGCCAATTTATAATGAGGACAGTAGATTCAATACACAATGTACAGGGCAAATCATCTCAAGAACTGGTATTAGTTTGGGTGATGTTTGCTATTTGCATACTTTTGGGAGCAATACATGTATGTGCTTGCATATTTTAGTTCTTCTTGTCTATGTATATTGACCTGCACATACATCCCATTGAATTGTTTCTTTTGAATTGATCTTATTGACCGAGTCCTATCATACATCTAAAATACTACACATAATGTGTACCACGATACTGAATCATGATACTACAGTGATGGAGAGGTAATAATAAACATAACATGATACAAATCTGTGTATTCTATCCAACCACATTTAGAATCATCATACAGCATCGTTCTTATATTATTAGTGTTGCATATACTCTATATTCAATAAAGTTTTTGGTCGACGATTATATTCAAACAAATTGTAACCTGAGTCCCGGTAACCTGAGTCACGCTATTTTCATTAATTATCTCCCTGTTGCCATTATGCATGTATATCAACTTCAATATTGCACAGATATTTTGCCATGGATGTACTTTGTTCAATCAATGTCTGATGGATTCTCTCACATGAATGATTTGAAGAGAAATGTCATTTGACCTATAGTCAGGGATAGTGGTCTGGGGGTCATGTCTTTTTTTTGTAGCTAAACATGGTAAAAACCAGCGTATTCTATTCATATACATTCAGAATTATCATATAGCTTTGTTCATATATTACTAGTGTTGCACATTCTGTTCTGAGAAAAGTTTTCCATCAACATATAGCCCCGGACAAACTGTAAACTCAATCACAAGATGTTCTTTAATTGTGTCACTGTTACTATTACATATCAAGTTCAATATTGCACATATATTATGCTATGGATGTACTTTGTTCAATGAAATTAAGTTTAGGGAATTCTCTTACATAATAAAGGTTGCCGCTACGCGTGCAGCCTTATTGGATCAGCTTGTTCTCATGTGGGCCCAAATCGCTTTGTCCGCAAGATTGCGAAAAAACAAAGCAGAGTTGAGACTTAACGTCACAGGGCCAAATGTGGAGAAGATATTGAACTGGAAATTCGTAACAACTTGCGCTGACTCAGATAAACGGAAGTCTGTCTTTCAAGCCCAAACTGTTCGTCTAAAATTCTGAACCGGAAGTTTGAAAAAGACATCCAAAAGCAAAAACTGCGCGGACACGTCTTTGCCCATACTGCACAATGGGCTCTCGCGAGACTTTTACGAGAGCTGCTTGGAAGTGATCTCCCTTTTTAATTGATCTGCTCGTTGAGGGCACTGTGATTAGCGAATAAAGAACCTTGTAACCTTGCTTGAAAGGCAAAACTAATGGATAATTAAAATGAACTTCACTAGATTGACTGGCACGATCCGGCGCAATCAGCTTATATTTCTATCGACTGTTCATGCCTGGCAACATCATTTCGATAAGTAAACCATAACAAGCTGAGTGATTCCTGCCTTTTATTGTGGAGAATAAACGCTGAATAAAACTTTGTCATTGAGTATTTTGATTGGAAGAAAATCATGCTTGCCAACACGGGCAGCTAACACATGAACATGAAAGTTGCGTTGCACGTGCCGATTTTGACTTGCTCCAGACACGCTAACGTAGCACTCGCTAGTTGATCGAGTGAAGGCAACAATAACAATTATTTTGCTTGATTATTTGTCACGACAATTCAACATTTTTATTTGGGAACTCGACCTATCTCTTCAAGAATTCAATATTTATCCACTATAACACTTTTTTGGACGTTTGGCGCGCATTTTCCAAATCGATGAAAAACTCAATTTCTAAATTTCTCAAAAATTTAATTCTTCAAATTCAAGTTTTTAATCTGGGTTACCTAGATGAAGAAGTGGATAAAACCCCCCTGCTATTATGATATTTAAGAAAATATCGTTTCAACAAATTGAATCTCATAGTTGAACATTTTGTTAACATGTTACACTGAACTCCCTAATAGTGGAACAGTCTGGTGAGAGAAATGAGTCCACCGAGTCAACATCCATCTTAGCTTGCTAAGGAAATTTCACGTTTCACTTAACATTACTCTTAGCTTATCGCTTTGATTCAGCATGTATTTCACACGGTGCCACATCTCAGCCGCAAAGAACATATTTCTGGAGGGACATAATCTTGTTCGAAAGTTGGTCCTGAAGCATCAAGTCACATGCTCGCCGCATTAAAACGAGCCAATGGAATTATCTGTATTTAAATATTTTGACCCGGGTATCTCAAACATCAGACATGTCAGTCTCACTTGAGTGCAGTGGCGCAAGACTGGGCGATTCTATGCGAGACCAAACGAAGTTGTGCGAATCAGCTATTGTAGTTCTCACTCCAATGGAGCATGCTTCTTTGTTTTTCTTAAGAAAAATCATATTACAAATGAACTTACCCATTTCAAAAAAAATAATATCGGCGACAGTTCACAGGAAAATTATAAGCTTTTTTATTTTGTGATAGGGGCATTTCGAGGCCCACCAAGGGATCATTTCAATCGATGGCTTTCTGGAGGTGTGTCTTCGTTTTATGAATGCGATTGCGCCGATGTCGGATCTCACGGGACCAATCGGATGTGACCAATTAGGAAGCTTCAGTAGGGGTGACAAGCTGAAGTACCAGGAAGACAAGTCAAAAAACTAGTTACTTCTGGACGGTAGCTTTCAAAAACCCGAACGGATTCTTTGCAAATTTGTATGTGGATAACTTGCCACAGGATATCACTCGAGATTGCTTTCCATGCTGGGTACTTAATGTTAAGGTTCCAAGCCAAATCAGTAGTTTCAACGTCGGGGGACGTCTGACGCTCTGGTTTTCATTTCAATTTTCTCTGAAGCACCAAATGAATTAACGGAATAAATTATTTAATTATTGTACTTCGTATACATTTCATCCTGTTATGACTGTCAAAGGTAGCTAAAGCATTACACATAACCTATAAACATGACCCAATTTTGGGAAATAGAAAAAACAAGCTAAAGTTCACAGTCAAGCATCAAAACCATAAAATCACACAGATAACGGCAGCCTTTCGAAGTCCACGAGTTCTAGTTAATGTTAAGAGATTGAACTATAGTGGTTCGGAGGTCATGTCTTTCGTTCGTAACCTGAGTCACGCTCTTGTTTTTGTACATGAAAGTTACAATTTGAACTTAGACAATCAACTGGTTGTGTATTTGATTAGGTCTTGCCCTGAAGTAAATAACTGATGGATGTGGGTTATTACATGTCATTTATATGAAAATCTGAGCAAATTGAATTTGTTCTTGGGACTGTAACTTGAGTCACGCTGGAATTGTTCCTATGCGTTCATCAAGGATTCATCTTTCACCTTCTATTTTTTCAAGAAGTCCACCAAAATGTGATTCTTTGCCCACAGTTTTTTTAAATAGTACTGCCATTTATTTTATTATACCCAAATTATAAAAAAGGACTTGGGTATAAACGTACGTTTAAAATGCAATGGTTGTTAGTATAATGATTAAGGACATGTTATTTAATGTTTACATAAGCATGTTCAGTGTATATCCAGTTACATCACCATTCAGATTAGACTGCCACACTGCAAACAAGGGCTAGTCTTTTAGATGATTTTTTCCCTTACGTGCAGGCATCTTCTCTTATTTGGTCAAACGTTTTAATATCCTTGGAAACATGTTACACATTGTATCCATTACTGTATATTTTAGAATTTGCATGACTGTGCATTTGTAAACATGCTAAATACTAGTTTTAGTTGTCATGTATACTGAAGGTCATTTACTGGCGAGTTACTAGACAGTATCTTAATTCGATCTTGATAAAGTAATTCACATACTGGAGTAGTCCACTGGATATATTAAGAAGTTAATACTTTTCTGAAGTATGTGTAAAGCCATTCGATGTTGTTGAAGGCATTTGTTTCCAGCTCAGCCAAGACTAACCACTGCCTACTGCCATAACACAAAGTTCAACTGATATCCAGGTAATGTTCAGAGTAATTGAAACCAGTGGATAAAATTCATGGGATACATTTTACCTGTCCAGTGCATCAGATTCGTTTACAATACAGGCAGATGTTTGTAAACAATAGTATACACGTTGCAAACTTTTGGAGTGGAGTTATTGTATACCACACAGCATAACATGACATGCCAGAGGCAAAATGACATATATTGCGTTAGTGAGTTCATTTTTCACAGTTGAATTTCCTGAACCCACTGCCTTTGTGTGGACTATGAAAAACTGGGCTCCACACGAGAAGCAGACCAGGACTCTCCTGCAGTGAAGACCAATGGACATCACAGTCTCGAGTTTGCCTGCATTCATAAACAATGTATGTGTCCTAGCTAGGATGCAAGGCAGACATCTCCATCAAACTTTAATCAACATTTTTTATCAATCTATTTACTCAGATCTTGAAGATTTTGTATGTTGGAGTGCAGCCTACATGTACCATTTATGAAAGCCACCCTGTATGTGCCAAGCCATACGTTGAAGACTCAATGGGGTGGACTCCTCTTAGCTTGCTAAGGGCATTCCACGTTTCACTTAGCACTACCCTTGGTTTATCGCTATGCTTCTGCATGTATTTCACACGGCGCCGCCTAACAGCCGAAAAAGACAAATATCTAGAGGGAGATAATCGTGTTCGAAGCTGTTCTGCGTGCTGGCCAATGGAATCTTTCGTCTCATATGCTCGTCGGTTGTATCTTGAAGATGGAGTCAAGCAACATGTTTGAGGAAATGGCTGAAACGTTTCACATTGAAGCATTAAATGACGTTCAGAAGAGGGTGATTGACTGTTTAAGAAAAGTAAAGACATCTTGTTGTGTATTAGAACAGGACGAGGTAAATCATTGTGCTATCAAGCACTACCGCTCACGTTCGATGAGGCAATGCTTGTTCTGTTAGGAGGTGTGTCTTTGCTGCATGGTACGCGGTGTATGGCTGGTCCGATGGCCTTCTACAAGGCACACCCTAATACACCCAAATAAGCCCCGTTATCGCATGGTTATGTGCAGAAGTTTCTACATATGATCGTGCCATGCGTTCGGATGATGGAGTGAACTGTACATGTACAAGTGTATGCATCACACCATACGTTTAAGACTCTATTGGGTGGTCAGCGCCTTCAGCCACATCTAAACGGATTCATACACACTTCTGAAAATTATCAAATTCTGGTATAAAAGTGACCTACATATATTATGCATACGCGATCCTCCAAATATACAGCCTGTGTATGGCATGGCAAGTGATACCCATGTAGTTTGCAACAGCTTGATTATGTCTATCGAATTGGTAATAACTAATTATATCCAGAGTCATCTATTGAGATAATAAATTCATCATTACCACATTTTTTTTATTAATGTTTCGATAAATTTATTTCGTTCTAAATATGTTTGCTGATAGAATGCATTTTTTTTTTGACACAACTTGTCCATCTTCACTTTAACTAAGCTACTTTGTTTCAGTTAACTTATAAAATTATGGTGGTTGTTGAGCTGTTCTCTTTCAAATTACTACACTGGTGTATTGGTTTATGGAAAAATATGCGCTGTTCAGCGTTATTTATGAACTCTCGTGGTATATTCCCATGTCTTATGTCGACCAATTGCTGTCGTGTAACACTAAATGAAATCAAGAAATGTTGCATGTCACATTAATATGACGTCACATTACCCTTTGTACATGTAGAGCGGTTTCTTTACCCTGTGTGTATTGTGCACAGGAATAAAAGTCATCGCCGCCAATTATTGCCTTGTATTTGTATCCAGCCTAATTAATGTCTAACCAAGCGATACGTCGGTTCGTCTCCAGCGTGAACTCTCGAATTTCAATACCAGAAGGTCAACCGCCAGTCGTCTATTAATACAGACATCGTGGAAATCATCCACTCAGCCTTTGAAGCCGATCGCTCGTTGGTCAGTTGTTTACGTCTTTGCAGACAGATGAGATATCTCTTGGTTGGGCCATATCCACCAGAGATTATAACAGTGGTTTGTATCGTAAATCACCCAAAAGATGAAATATCTCCCTGCAAAAGCAGAACCGCTTCACACATAACAACCCAGTCACACATATTGGGTATGCGACGCGTCTCCCCCAGTGCATATACAATGTATCCACAAAATATTGGTATCGTAGATTAACATGTGGCTGTCGCCATCGGGACCCCTCGGGCCGGGCCCAGAGCAATTGTGGAAATAATGTTTCTGACCCCAACAACTCACATATTTGGGGTGGGCATAATTTTACCTGTATGATATAGATCATAGACAGACAAAACAATATAGCAATAGAGCAGTGATTACCTATAGTACATGTAATCGAACGATTACTGTCTATTCACAGCAATCCACACAGGTTTGTGTGAACTCATGAAAAACACAACCCATGGCACCGACTTTCAATAGGCTTCTGGTACTAGCTGCATTAAACAACTGTATGAAGTTTCATTGTTGTGAGTGAAGGACTTTTTGAGATAATGTGTTTACAAGGATAAAAACAGCCAGACATGTATAAAGGGGCATAACTCCTGAAAAACACATCCCATGGCACCGACTTTCAATAGGCTTCTGGTACTAGCTGTATTAAACAACTGTATGAAGTTTCATTGTTGTGAGTGTAGGACTTTTTGAGATAATGTGTTTACAAGGATAAAAACAGCCAGACATGTATAAAGGGGCATAACTCCTGAAAAACACATCCAATGGCGCCGATTTTCAATAGGCTTCTGGTACTGGCTGTATTAAACACCTGTATGAAGTTTCATTGTTGTAAGTGAAGGGCTTTTTGAGATAATGTGTTTACAAGGGTATGGACCAACAGACATGTATAAAGGGGCATAACTCCTGAAAAACACATCCGATTCCACCGACTTTGAATAGGCTTCTGGTACTAGCTGCATTAAACAACTGTATGAAGTTTCATTGTTGTGAGTGTAGGACTTTTTGAGATAATGTGTTTACAAGGATAAAAACAGCCAGACATGTATAAAGGGGCATAACTCCTGAAAAACACATCCAATGGCGCCGACTTTCAATAGGCTTCTGGTACTGGCTGTATTAAACACCTGTATGAAGTTTCATTGTTGTAAGTGAAGGGCTTTTTGAGATAATGTGTTTACAAGGGTATGGACCAACAGACATGTATAAAGGGGCATAACTCCTGAAAAACACATCCGATTACACCGACTTTGAATAGGCTTCTGGTACTAGCTGCATTAAACAACTGTATGAAGTTTCATTGTTGTGAGTGAAGGACTTTTTGAGATAATGTGTTTACAAGGATAAAAACAGCCAGACATGTATAAAGGGGCATAACTCCTGAAAAACACATCCAATGGCGCCGACTTTCAATAGGCTTCTGGTACTGGCTGTATTAAACACCTGTATGAAGTTTCATTGTTGTAAGTGAAGGACTTTTTGAGATAATGTGTTTACAATGATATGATGGACAGACGGACAGACGGACAGACGGACGGACAGACGACGGAGGCAACGACAATACCGCTCGGGCAGAATCTGCCCGAGGGGTAAAAACTGTCCGATGTACAATCCGGACACGAGGCTTATACAGTTTACTGACAATCTCACATTATATTTTGGTATAACTGACTTTATTCCATAACCTCCAATTACAGTCATGTATTTGCAGCTCGACCTCCTGTGAAATCGACTATGTTGCAATTTAGTGTTCAGGGGGGACAACACAAGTAAGAAACTCATCTATTGCAGTTGTTTAGTAAAAAATTCTTATAGCTGCTTTCTCCAGTTACAGCCAGGTAAGCTACAGTGCCGTGGCACTATCTTTTAAAAAATGGCGCGGTGTTGTAAAATTTGTCGAAAATGTGATTAGGCCTATGAGATATTTTGTAATAGCAGCAGAGGTTGCAGATGGGTAGGCTAGGTATTTTCCCAGACGATATTGCAATATGATAAATATGGATATATAAATGATTAGCACAGAATGAAAAGTGATTTTCTGTTTAAATTATCCTTAATGTGACGGGTTATTCCAATAATATTCCTGCTAACCTTTCTCCTTATATCCTCAATATGCGAGAGCCAGATTATTTTATTATTATTATTATTATACGTATCCTGGCCTGGGGGGGGGGGGATTTTTCTTACCCTTAGGAGGGGGGCTGAAACTTACAACACCCCATACCCTTGGGTCCAGCTCTACCAGAAAGTGTAAAACATCCAAGTCATTTTCAAAAACGGCATTTTTGGTCGATTTTTTCAGTCAAATTTTCCGAATTTTTCATCGCGAAAAGCAGAAATTTTGAAGAAATATGACGAACAAAAATGTGATAAATTGACAAGTCAAGGAGTTCCAGAGATAACGCAGAAAGTTTGGTAGAGGGGTGGGGAATTTTGGCCTCCCCCTCCCCCACCCCCAGGCCAGGGCAGTTTGGGTTAAAATAGCTGTAAACTTACTCATTCTGGGTTTTTCTGAGCGTGATTCTGTTCCTGTCTGCCTCGTCCTGCCTGAAGATTGATCTGGTGAAGTTCTCGAGTCCTCTACTGGATCTTGGCACATACGGTCGGTGTATGCAGGCACATTTGGTTGATGATATGACGATTTGTCTGCAGTCAGACTGGCCGCCGCTATGTTTGAGCACACGGCGTCTATTGAATAGAATATATATGTGTGACGTTCGAGCGGTCAGAAAACGTCTATCTTTGCGGTGTACACGAGACTTGAGGCGGCCTGGTCTCAGGCCCCTGTGACAAATTGTCAGGCTGATGTGAACGCAGTCTCGTATGACTGGAATTGGCCAACGAGGAAGGTCCGATTCAACCTGTCACCTTGTCTGGATCGAGGAGGTAGGATGGGGGGACCTGTAGAAACAACCAAGGCAATAATAAAGTAATAATATTGTATTCTGCAATGTACACAGCTCTGTACGCGCACAATACCTGTAATAAAGATCCCTACTCTAGAGGTAGTTATCGCTAAGTGTTATCTTTATCTTAAAGAGAAAGACTAATAATATACAATATATACAAGAGACCCTATCTATGACGCGTCACGGCCCAGCCTCGTCCAGACTGGCTCTCGTCGTGGTATGGTACGGCGTCTCTGGTTCCTCTCCGGTCGTAGGCGTAGCCCCGGACTGTATGGAACATCTACCGTGTCTAAGGTTACACGGCCCAGTTCATCTAAGCGTTATTAATCGTCTCTGGAATCCTCTCCGTATCACTGCCTCTCCTAGCAGTAGCCCTTCGGCGGCGTCGGTCCGTACAGCACACCACAGCGTCTTCGGCGGCAGCCCCTTTCGGCTCGGCAGACCTCACGTCTTCGGCGCCCCGAATTCGGCGGCCCGAATTCGGCGGCGACCCCTTTCGGCTCGGCACTTCTCTGTTATCGGCGGCCCGAATTCGGCGACCCGTCTTCGGCCCGGCAGACTTCACGTCTTCGGCTCGGCCCGATTTCGGCGACCCGTCTTCGGCTCGGCAAACTTCTCGTCTTCGGCTCGGCCCGAATTCGGCGACCCGTCTTCGGCCCTCACGGCGTTGACCCAAGGACGAGTTAATAGGCTCAGATTGTCTGCATATATATGTGGTAATAATGCCCTGGTCTCGGGGGTATATTATTACCTTACAGTGTAATGTCAATTAATATCAATGATTTGTAATAGAATTCAAAGACTTGCGGCAAAGCATAATTCGAGCCCTGCGGCAGTGTAAATATGTACAATGGATGTAAGCTTGTGTTATCAGTTACTCCTAGCCGAGGCCTGTAGGTAACTGGTGTAGGTGACTGTGATTAGATCTATTCCGTCCCTAAGGCCGACGATCTTGTATGTAAGCAAGTATGTGTTATTGATCGCATCTAGCCGAAGCCTGTATACGACCAATAGGAGTAAGGTGGGTGAGTGAATTAGACGTACGCAATTCTCGGTCGTAACCTCGAACGCTAGTCTGTGTTGAAGTGCGAGCTAGTGTGAGCTGTATGTGCAGATCTCGTCCCGAAGGCCGATGATCTGGTATCTGTGTGTGAGTAAGTATTTGTAATCATGTAAAATACATAGCCAACGCTAGCGGTGATAATTTGCTATTAACCGAGGACTGCGGCAAAGTACTTCGGCCCGGTGCTCAGGTAGAGGACTACACTGAACCTGTTCCTATGTACGAATACCACTGGCTAATAAACAGTTAACCACCTATTGCCGAAGCAAAACGTTAGCCGCGGACAAAATACCAGACTTTAATGTTTAATACATACTGAATGGCATTTGTATGAAAATAGGCTGCAGGTGTGGGATATTTGGTGCTCTGTATTTCCCGTTGATATCGTTCGCACGGTACAGTTAGAAGTTAGACTTTAATGCGCAATGCATGCTGAATAACAACTAATGTAGACGTGCGAACCGCTGTGGACTTCTCGTCCTCAGATACTGTGCGTGTTAGTATCTATTATCCCCAAGCTATGGCTAAGCTCTCGGCTTTCCAACCCTTCGGTGGATGGTTCGGCGCTGTTTCGGCAGTCAATTCGGCACTTTCGGCACTTTCGCGGCGATCCTGTCTCTGTGCTCTCCCGCACGATGTGCACCCGCCGATCGTCTGGGACAGAATGCCGAACGTCCATTCTCTACGTCTTATATATGCTCTGGCTCCCAGAATCCTTTGCGCGCCCAAACATGGCAGCCCCCATAAAACGAAAGTGTAGACTCAGGCGGTGTTGGATTTCGTGTCAGATCAACAGAGTTCGACTTCTCTCGCCCGGTTTCGATGCAAGATGCGTGTCAGGGATATTTACACTTCCCTCGCTGAAAGTTTCAGCGCACAGTTAATACAGGTAAGTCGAATATCCACCATTATCGGTCCATTCACAATGCTATTTACACTGTCAGCATTAGAACGAAAATAACATTCTCCAGGTCATGGGCATTTTCGTCACATATGTAAACTATTTTAAATTGTACTGTTGAAGAAATAACCAGAATATTCCTATATTTTTTATCATTTAGAAAGTGATCGTATAACAGTATTTTCGTTATTTTGGGATAACACTATCTTAGAATAGCACAAATACTAGTGCTGAAAATTTGGTCGAGTCCCGTGCAAGATTCGAACCAGCGACCCCAGAGTCAGGCACCTAATCGCCAGCACTGTATGTCGGCGATCTAAACCACTCGGTCAACGGGCCTCACCCAAAAATAGAAGGTAGCAGACCGGTAGTTTTGAAAGCGAACATACAGTACCCCTCTGATGATGAAAATACTGTTAGAATATTCCTAGATTTAAGCAAAGAGTTCGGGAAGATACATGCACGACCTGATCATTGTTAAGGAAGTAGATCATTTTGCCTATAGAGCCATAACATAAGGAGTTTCGCAAATATTTCGAAATCGACCGAATTTCGTATTATTAGTGTCCAGGCACCTTATAAGATGATAAAAGTAAACAGAAGATTGATGTCTAGCACAGCAGACATGCTCGTATTACCTGTCGCACATCAAATGTGGGTCTATCAGATTCATCCGTTGGATGGCACAGAATATTAGGTGGACAGTAAATGAGGCTTACGGTAATCCTGTAACTTGATCCGTATTCACTACTTTATAAGTGCCTCGAAAACAAATCTCAACATTTCTCAAACACCACCCCAATTCCTCACTTCCACCCCAATTCCTCATTCCCACCCCTCCAGAACAGACGGTGATAACAACATTATCCGCTATACCCATGCTATTATAAAAATGGATGGTTACCTCTCATCTTTATATCTGCTAATTATATATCTATATAAGTATATATATTCTACCCCATATGGTAAATTGAAGAACTCCTGGGTTTGAGAATTCTATCTGGTGAGCTTCAAACATAAAAACGAGATCATTTCCCTACCAAGTCAATGGTACGCGATGCCTATACAAGTGACGCAATATATTTTCAGCTAGTATGGTGTCCTGTTTTTATTTCCGGACTTGTCTTATCTTACCCCACAGTGTTATCTTAGCCCATAGTGTTATCTTAGCCTGTAGTTTTATTTTACCCTATAGTGTTATCTTAGCCAATAGTGTTATCTTAGCCTGAAGTTTTATCTTACCCTATAGTGTTATCTTAGCCCATAGTGTTACGGTATCTTAGCTTGTAGTCTTATCTTAGCTTATAGTCTTATCTTAGCCTATAGTGTTATCTTAGCCCATAGTGTTATCTTTGCCTGTAGTCTTATCTTAGCCTACAGTCTTACCTTAGCCTATATAGTCTTATATTAGCCTCTATAGTCTTATATTAGCCTCCATAGTCTTATATTGGCCTATAGTCTTATCTTAGCCTATAGTCTTAGTTATTACTGAACGTTTGAGCACATTCTGACTTTTAAAAATGAACATGATCTTCTCTGTTGAATGGATTCTTATCCCGATCTATATATATAATGTTGGTGGGTCCACTTGTGTATTTCTTTGCTTACGTGCTTGTTTATTTTTTCGCTTTAAAATTCGGGAATCAAGAATGATATTCTCATTCGGGTCTAAGAGACGGTTCCCGAATTGTATCCAAATTGCCGCAATTCTATACTTCGAAGGTGTAGGCTTGCATTCTCCAAAGTCCTGTGTATCTACTGTGGCTATGATATAATATCGTTGTGCATGTCGCCCACAGTTACATACTGGTATCCCCCTAGAGGACCATATACATGTACACAAAAACTAAGCAGATCGTCCGTTGTTCGTACCTTATACATGCACACTAAGTTCAACAATAAAGTATGAAATATCTCCCATTCGTTCAAGTGTAGTCCTATATCATGCCTGGATAATCCCATCGTTGAGCCAATACACAGATTGATGAACGTTTATATTACCTAAATAAAAGTCATTTCTCGTAATCTATGTGGTTCTATCATAGTACGGGGTCGAAGTGTCGTATCTCTTTGCCATTCATAATGGTTGAAATAATACGTCAGGCTGGATATTCTTGGAAATCTATGGTATATGCCTTTCTGAGCAAGGCTGTCGATGGTTCACCTTCCGGCCATTTTCAGAGATCAACGCAAATATGCGTTCGATCGGAAAGAAATTGGCTATACAGGTTGATCGTAAATATATAAAGTTTTCATAAACCGACAGATAATTAATGCGGCTCAGTTTTGATACATCGCCTATATAACATGTACATCGCCTATATAACATGTACATCGGCGTTTTAGAAAATCAAAAAACCCGCCTGTATTACAACGACCATGCGTGTTGAATTTATCGTCCCGTTTTACGTCCATTTTAAGCCTCATGAGAAACATACTAATTTTCTCTAAGATTTTTTTTTTATCTCTGGTTCCCCCTGGATTTCAACACAGGCGAGTGGAATGTGTAATACTGACTTTCCGTGAGATATTTCCCATTGCCATATGACTTATTCAGCGCGTATTAACCAACGGAACTCAATGTTTAAGGTTTAACCAGAAAGTATCTGTATGATAAATAGGATGCGTGTCAAAGACGTCTTTGAAACCTATTAACCCTATCTGGCCTGAACATTTTCAGACCTGTCCAGGCCTGGGTGGGGCCATTTCGCCCACTCCATCCTAATTATTTTTTCCACCCCATGAGCTAGAGTGTTGAAACTTACCACAACATACCCTTGGGTTAAGCTCTACCAGAAAATGCAAAATTTCGTCGATTTTTCGGTCATATTTATCGATTTTTTTTTTATTTATGTAATTTCTTCGCAAAAACTTCATGATAAATTTGTAGATATTAATCTGACATGAAATAATATAATTTTCACCCACTTTTCATCGCGGAAAAGCAGTAATTTTCTAAGCAAAATGTATCATTTTTCTGGCACCCTACATAACCGCCATTTTGAATTTTCCCATGATCCTCTGCTCGGGGTTATTCAAATAGGCTCAAAATGACACCAATATGATAAACCAGAAAGTCACGGAGTGTTAACACTCATTTCTTGTCGTTACAGAAATAGCACAGAGAGTTTGGTAAGGGTGTGTGAGGGGGGGGGGGGAGTAAGGGTGCTACAATAACCCCCCCCCCCCATGCCTGTCCCGGTAGGGTTAAACACACACATTACAACCGTCTAGTCCGTCATTCATAATCCAGCCGTCGTCCATTAGAGAATATCCGCGTCCATAATCCAAAGATCTATTCCATTTTCCACATAACAGTATTAGCACCAAATTCAAAAAGACAATCATAGTATACATAAACATAGGCTTATTTCCTGCAAGAGAGAAGCGGTCAACAGTTTTCAATGATGCCGGCAAGACATCATGATGTTCCAAAAATATCAAATCCGTATCGCGTACCTTAGCTGAATACACCATGCTACAGTTCTGAACACACACAAAACTTTTAGTGTCCAGTAGCCATAGGGCAATGTAACTCCATGGTGAGTTGAAATTAGCATATCCATGGTTCTACAGTGGTCTTTGCTTAAACATCCGGCATTCCATAAAAAATAAATCAATACGAGGTATAGTTAAGTTTGTCGGCATCTTGAACGAATGTGAACTGTGAGCTGATTGGCCTTGAAGTGGGTGTCTAGATGGGTTATCAAACGTAAGCAAGCACGGTGTAATATAGTCGCCTAGCATAACAGCAGATCGCTATAATAACCGGAGAATGAATTATTAAAGTAACCCAATACAGTCAAGCTCGACATGATCATAAGTACATCGTTCTCCATTTAGCGGAAGTAGAGTTATAAGGCTACCTGAGAAAATTTTCCACTTCACCAGAGCAAATGTCGGACTGTTTCTAATACTTACCGTACTGACATATATATTGACGGGAACCTATAATGTTGTAGCATGAGTGCATTTGCCACTCCAATCCATTCCATCGGCTTTCGAATGTTAGGGCCCCGCAGTCCTTTATCCATTGGGACAATCGATCGAGCCAAGAATAAGATGCTACATCAGACAACTCGGATCTTCTGTAGATTATAGGCGTACCTGTGAGGAATGAAATAGGTTTGCCTTCATCAACTTGCATACAGTAGTAGTATACAAAAGACGGCTAAGGCCATATTTTGCCGGGGGAGATTTACTGTCCGTTAGATGTGTTCTTGTCCAATCAGAAGTCCCCATTTCAGAAAGTTCCATCTTCGCTCGGTGTGACCTAAGCGTCGTCGGGCAGGCCTGGATATTCTTCGGGCAGCATGTCCTGAAAAAGTTGTTTGCGCATTCTGATCGCATTTTCCAGGGCCTCGGTGGGTGGTAGCCCCATAGCCTCTTCCAAGTGACGCTTGGTCTTCATGATGGACCTGTGCGTGGGGTCGCCTTTCATTTCAAGCGGTAGTAAGGTATACTGTTCATAGATCGCCATGGCTGTTTTCCTGATGCGGGGGCGCATTTGGGTGTACGCCTGTCGTAAATTATCCTCTCCGGCGTCCTCGATCGCTGCAGCGTAGGTATTGATAGCTGCTGTCACAATACGATCCCAGAAGGTAGGTTCTGCCTCACTTTCCACGGACGTAGGCTGACTATCTGAGGTCAAGCTCTCCGTATCACTAGATAGACTCTCAGCAATCTCTGTTTCGGTATCAGTCGATACACACTCAGCAGTCTCTGTATCAGCATCCGCCTCAACGGACTCCTCAGAGTCTTCAATCCTATGTACATTTTTCTGGTGTCGCATCATATCGTAATGTCTGATGAACGTGCGTTGGCACTCAGAGCAAGTATAAGCCATATTGATGGTTGAATGTCGACTGTGCGTATTTTGGCAATACACGTGCTTTTATAGACAGTAACGCCCGTCAACGCTTAGCTTAACGCTTCAAAGCCCTGGTGAACTAGCTCAGAAGCCCTGATTTTCATGGAATTGCCACCAATACATCGAAATGCAGTGACGCCCGTCAACGCCCGTCGTTACGCCTTAACGCCCGTCTCAACGCCCGTCAACACCCGTCGTTACGCCTTAACGCCCGTCTCAATACCTTAACGCCCTATCTGTATGCCTTAACGCCCGTCTCAGCGCCTTAACGAGCGATAAAGGGCTTTTGGAGGCCGATTAACCTTTGAACTCTGAGTGCACTTTCGGTCACGTGACCGGAAGTGACCTTTGACCAGGTGACCGGAAGTGACCAGCCCGGATGTACCCGGATGTAAAAGTCCCCGGATGTAAAAGTGCCCGGATGTTCAATTCACTTCGCCCACTGGAAAATCTCCTCTCTCCTCGTGCAAAGATCACACGCGGCCAAGGGTACACCTTCATGGCAGGTCAGGCATCGCTGGCGATGGTAGCGGAGATCTCCGGGCTCTTCATTCTTATATGTACAGACACCACCACCAACACCACCACCACACACTACCACCACACACACACACACACACACCACCACATTCCACCACCACTACCACCACCGCCACCACCGGGCGTTGACGGGCGTCAACGCCCGGTGGTGGTGGTGGAAGCTCCCGTGTGGCAGAGCTCTTGGATCGGAGCTCTTGTAGTTCAAAGCGTGTGGAGGTCTGAGCTTGGAAGTCACATTTGCATATGACCTCTGTGAGGTCACTTCCGCTTCCGTTCACGTGACCGGAACTGATCTTTGACCCCTACACGCAATGTACAGAAACCACCACCAACACCAACACCACACATGCAAACACTACACTGTGGCGACGGGCGTCAACGCCCGGTGGTGGTGGAGGGATCTTCCGCTCGGAGCTCAGAGCTCGGAAGTTCACTTCCCTTCCGTTCACGTGACCGAGTCTGACCTTGACCCCTGCGCGCAATTTTTATCCGGTGATGTTAGCGCGCGCAGGGGTCCAAGGTCAGTTCCGGTCACGTGAACTGAAGCGGAAGTGACCTCACAGAGGTCATATGCAAATGTCACTTCCGAACTCTGAGCTCCACACGCTTTGAG
The DNA here is from genome assembly GCA_036873755.1 of Hanleya hanleyi. Classification (NCBI taxonomy): domain Eukaryota; kingdom Metazoa; phylum Mollusca; class Polyplacophora; order Lepidopleurida; family Hanleyidae; genus Hanleya; species Hanleya hanleyi. Next base: position 33,111 of record JAVTVY010034906.1, on the reverse strand, counting down.
CTCCAAGAGCTCCGATCCAAGAGCTCTGCCACACGGGAGCTCCCACCACCACCACCGGGCGTTGACGCCCGTCAACGTCCGATGGTGGCGGTGGTGGTGGTAGTGGAATGTGGTGGTGGTGTGTTTGTGTGTGTGTGGTGGTAGTGTATGGTGGTGGTGTTGGTGGTGGTGTCTGTACATTGCGTGCAGGGGTCAAAGGTCAGTTCCGGTCACGTGAACGGAAGCGGAAGTGACCTCACAGAGGTCATATGCAAATGTCACTTCCAAGCTCAGACCTCCATACGCTTTGAGCTCCAAGAGCTCCGATCCAAGAGCTCTGCCACACGGGAGCTTCCACCACCACCACCGGGCGTTGACGCCCGTCAACGCCCGGTGGTGGCGGTGGTGGTAGTGGTGGTGGTGTGTGTGTGTGTGGTGGTAGTGTGTGGTGGTGGTGTTGGTGATGATGTCTGTACATATAAGAATGAAGAGCCCGGAGATCTCCGCTACCATCGCCAGCGATGCCTGACCTGCCATGAAGGTGTACCCTTGGCGCGTGTGATCTTTGCACGAGGAGAGAGGAGATTTTCCAGTGGACGAAGTGAATTGAACATCCGGGCACTTTTACATCCGGGGAATTCTACATCCGGGTACATCCTGGCTGGTCACTTCCGATCACCTGGTCAAATGTCACTTCCGGTCACGTGAGCGAAAGTGCAATCAGAGTTAAGCTAAGCGTTGACGGGCGTTACTGTCTATAAAAGCAAGTGTATTGCCAAAACACGCACAGTCGACATTCAACCATCAATATGGCTTATACTTGCTCTGAGCGCCAACGCACGTTCACCAGACATTACGATATGATGCGACACCAGAAAAATGTACATGGGATTGAAGACTCTGAGGAGTCCGTTGAGGCGGATGCTGATACAGAGACTGCTGAGAGTGTATCGACTGATACCGAAACAGAGATTGCTGAAAGTCTATCTAGTGATACGGGGAGCTTGACCTCAGATAGTCAAACTACGTCCGTGGAAAGTGAGGCAGAACCTACCTTCTGGGATCGTATTGTGACAGCAGCTATCAATACCTACGCTGCAGCGATCGAGGATGCCGGAGAGGATAATTTACAACAGACGTACACCCAAATGCGCCCCCGCATCAGGAAAACAGCCATGGCGATCTATGAACAGTATACCTTACTACCGCTTGAAATGAAAGGCGACCCCACGCACAGGTCCATCATGAAGACCAAGCGTCACTTGGAAGAGGCTATGGGGCTACCAACCACCGAGGCCCTGGAAAATGCGATCAGAATGTGCAAACAACTGTTTCAGGACATGCTGCCCGAAGAATATCCAGGCCTGCCCGACGACGCTTAGGTCACACCGAGCAAAGATGGAACTTTCTGAAATGGGGACTTCTGATTGGACAAGAATACATCTAACGGACAGGAACGAATAGGACAGATGCAAATGGTGGCCTCTGATTGGGAAAGAGTCTTTTTGAGTTGTAAACATACCCAACGCGGCTCCCCCAGCGTGGGTATGATGTAACATTGGGGAAAATAAACTATATGAAAAAAACAACTTGTTGTTGTTGTTGTTCTCTCAAGTGTCATCATTGTTGTTATTGTTGTTGTTGTTGTTCTCTCTCCAGTCTATATCATGGCGTCAAGGCGTTATGTTAGAGCGTTAAGACGTAACTACGAGCGTTGACGGGCGTCACTGCATTTCGAAGAATTAGTGACAATTCCATGGAATATCTAGAAATTCAGAACTTCTGAGCTATTTCACGAGGGCGTTGAAGCGTTAAGCTTGGCGTTGGCGGTCGTTGCTACAAGTACGCCCTTGATAGGGGTTTCCCCCTAGTTTAGAGGTAAAGTCTGTGTTCCCTTTTTTTATATTTTCATGCAGGGCAATGAATGAAGCAATTCCCTAAAAAATTCCCTCTTTTATACGTTTTTCCGTGACATTCGTGTGTTTTCGGCAAATTCCGTGTCTCTTCGGTCACCTCCGTGTCTTTTCGGTAACGTCCGTGACTCTTCGGGCACCTCCGTGTCTCTTCGGTAAACTCCGTGACATCTTCGGCCAAAATAAAATTGACCATCCCCATACCCCATACAGGCATTTTGGTTTATATTGTATAATACAGACCCCTATTGTAGGGGTAAAGTCCGAGTTCCCCTTTTTATATTTTCGGGAAAAAATCCTAATTTTACATGCACCCACCCCATTGACTTGATAGGCAGACCCCGATAAGCCCGGGGACCGATATTAGCCCTTTGGGCTAGATGTGATACGGGTTTTCCCCTATTTTAGGGATGAAGTCCGTGTTTCGCTTTTTATAGATTCGGAAAAAAATCCTAATTTTACATGCACCCACCCCATTGACTTGATAGATAGGCCCCAATAAGCCCGGGGACCGATATTAGCCCTTTTGGCTAAGGTTGATAGGTGTTTTCCCCTATTTTAGGGGTAAAGTCCGTCTTCCGCTTTTTATATTTTTGGGAAAAAATCCTAATTTTACATGCACCCACCCCATTGACTTGAAAGGCAGGCCCCAATAAGCCCGGGAACCGATATTAGCCCTTTTGGCTAGAGTTGATAGGAGTTTTCCTTTATTTTAGGGGTAAAGTCCGTGTTCCCCTTTTTATAGTTTCGGGAAAAAATCCTAATATTACATGCACCCACCCCATTGACTTGATAAGCAGGTCCCAATAAGCCCGGGGACCGATATTAGCCCTTTTGGCTAGGGTTGATAGGTGTTTTCCCCTATTTTAGGGGTAAAATCCGTATTCCGCTTTTTATATTTTTGAGAAAAAATCCTAATTTTACATGCACCCACCCCATTGACTTGATAGGCAGGCCCCGATAAGCCCGGGGACCGATATTAGCCCTTTTGACTAGGGTTGATAGGGGTTTTCCCCTATTTTAGGGGTAAAGTCCATGTTCCGCTTTTTATAGTTTCGGGATAAATTCCTAATTTTACATGTACCCACCCATGACTGGATGCCCCTTCACGAATGCTTCACTTTGATACCTCACTCGACTCAATCGGACCATGCAGCGTATTTGAAGTCTGGGGACTATTTTTTCTCCGCGGAAGCTTTTTCCCGCGACCGCATCACCACCAGACCGCATCACCGCGGAAGAATACATGCCCATGACCGCCACGTGACCGCCACCTACCGCCACAGAGGTCAAAGGCGTGCATGAGCTCTTCCTATACTTTAACCTGGAAACAGCGCCCCCTGGTGGATGCAAGAGTTATCTCCCCCGGCAAAATATGGCTTTAGCCGTCTTTTGTATACTACTTACAGTGTAAAAAATATGTTTTCCATGTTCTGGTATAGATATACTGTTTTATATTATGTATAGGTGCATACTTTTTCAATGACTGGACATTTCAACATACGCATGACCAGTGCTTCGAATGCAACATCTAGTTAAGGGCTGTTGTCCGCAATTAAATTCTACGCCATCAATTATAACAAAGATTTCATATCAATAGAATGGAAATCAACAGCTACATGATCGCAGCCTGGTCATTATCAGGTATCTTTTACATCCAGCTAACCTGTGTATATCTGAAATATTTTAGCACGTTTGTATGAAATCTACACGCGCCTAGCGCAGGTGTTCATTTGAGATATTCATTTTGCCAGACGGATGAGGAAAGGGACATCTGTTCACATACAATCGAATAGCAAACAAATAAACTACGAGATAGAATTTCTTTATCTAGTTAAACTGTTGTTTCCATCGCGAAATTGATTATCAAAACGACCAAATGGACCAATATTCATTTATGTTTCACACATCCGGTCTCAGGTGACAGAATACCATCCCCTCTCTCAGTTGAGAGACGAGATAAACTCGTTCTCTGATACTGGCACGTTGCCAACTGAGATGGGAGGCACTTTTCAAAACAAAGTGGAGAATGGTTGTCAAAGTTTATCTTATTTTCCAGCCTTACTTAGCTTTGTTGATAATCAATTTGAGTATCGCAATAAAAATAACGTAATCATAAATAATAATCATGAGCACGCCTAGGAAAACATTTCCTAAATTTTGCTACTTCTTAAATATAACAATATATAAAGTAATCAATAAATTGTTTTTTTTTGTTTCGAAGAAGCCAGACTTAGTGTTCAGAATATTAAGATATTGGATTTACCATCCGTCCAAACATACGTCCCTTCTTCCTCCAAATCATTGGCGCCAAACCACCACCACCACGCGTTCATTTTACGGCTGTAGGTCCAGATCATCCTATTTATTTCTTCAGTCGGAATCTTTGCTAACATTCCACCAGTCCGCTCACACGAGCTCTTTGCGTTTTGCCATCTATCCGTCTTGTCGGCTGCCATAATATAGCATGTGTTATTATACAAAATAACGTCTCCCGAGAGTCCGCCTCGGTCTTCCAGCAAATGAGGAGGACAAGTCCATTTAAAAACAGCTGCGGAAGATAAAACAAAAAAACGTGTACAGAGATGTCACCTGGATTGGATTTCTTATTTAGATGTCACATTATATCAGGACATTTTGTGAGACAACTTCTTTAGAGCGGTTAATACATGCAACTATTCAACAGCAGCCATTTTGGCATGCAGACGGTTTAGTCGTATTCATTCAAGCTGCATGAGTCGCCATGATTATATGTTGGGTTTTATTACTAAAGCACAGAGAAAATACTTATGTGAGCAACCTTGCGATTTAATTTGTAAAAGTTTATTAAGCAGCGTCAGTCAATTGATCCCTTACGAAATTAGTCGTTTATACACATATACATATATATAAATAAATGAAATGCAGACAAACTGCCTTTGTGCGTGCTAAATACTTCAAAAAAGAACACTATGCGAATATAGCATGGCGAGTAATAATCGAAACTGAATTTATCTAAAAAAAATCTCACTTTCACATCTTTCGATGGTCTTCTGTGCGAAATAAAATACAAGTGATTTCGAGCATATATAGGGGTAAGTTGTCGGGGGTTACCGAAATGGATAATAGCATTTAAGGAACAAAATTCTGAATATGTAACAGAACTGAGATGAGAGGATCTTACATTCAGACCGATTATTGCTGGTCCAGTCTGCCCTACAAGCAGATTGACAGAGATTATTGATATCCTGCTCAAACCTTACGTTCAGTTTGTTCCATCATATGTTAGAGATGACATCGATTTTTCAAACAAAATACCAGCAAAAATTTCAGAGGATGAACTGTTCTGCACATTTGATGTGACAAACTTGTACGCAAATATGTCCCATGATTTAGGTTGAGAAGCTATCAGCTATTGGCCATTATCCAAACCAAAATGATGACCGTTTCACGAAAGAATTCATTTTATCTGCTATCAGACTGATATTGGAAAACAACACATTTGAATTTTAGTGACATACATTACCGTCAGCTCCTAGGTACACCAATGTGCACAAAGTTTGCACCCACATAGGCAACTTTGGTATTAGGATACTTAGAAAAGAAACTATCAGAACAACTGGAAAATCATTTCGACACTGACGCAAAAGAGAAAAATGAATCATCTTTCAGTCGGTTTTTGGATGACTGATTTCTCGTTTGGTATAACCGCGTTGGTGACTTTAATACATTTTGTGACCTCCTGGATCCAAATATAAAGTTCGGGTGTAGGACAAAACCCCAGCGGACAAAACCCCAGTGGACAAATCCCCAGCGGACAAAACCCCAGTGGACAAAAACCCCAGCGGACAAAACCCCAATCGGACAAAACCCCCAATTTTAACTTTTGTATGAAAAAATTATAGTATATTTTTTATTAAATTAAGGTCAATATTTACATGTTTTGGTCAATATTTACACACAAAAATGTGACATTTCACATTTAGTTTTCTTTCTGCCTAGATTCTCTCTGTCTAAATCTAGTACGTCTATCTAATATAGTGTGATATTATGTCCAAGGCCTCTCATGATTTCTCCCAATGTCTTACGACCGCTGTCCAATTAGGGGAAAAATGATTATCATTGGGTATTAATGAAAAATAAATACTCAGAATTAAAAGCATATTTAGAAGTAAACACAAATTTAAATGAAAGTACTCAAAGTACTGATGTCTGGATCGCCAATAATGGGTTTAAAGTTTCAGAACATTTCAGCTGGCATGTTTCAGTCGATAGCAGATGTATGGATACATGTGAAGATTTTCTCCAAGTTGTGGACGAGTCTGTTTGAGGAAACACACTTGGAACAGAGTTTAATCTTCAAGGAAGTGAATTTGTGAAGGCAGCTCATTTCGAAATATGCCAGGTCTTCGTGGCAGCAAGAAACTATCTGCAGTAATATGCTCAAAAGTGGATCGTCTGCGTCAATGTCTTCTACCAGTTTTTGCGAGCAGATTTTCATAATTCATGCAATTCTATTGTGACAAAATGATACGACAAATTTGGGAGAAGACTGGTTAGTTTTATTAGCTGGTGCAGATATTGGCAAGAGCTGCATGTGTTTACGGTAAGTGCCCAAGATCACTTATATATACCTGGTGTTTATAGTAAATTTGTTGGTTGACAACGACAGCGTTGGTGAGACAATTTGTGCGAAAATTCCTGTTGCTGTTGCTGCACGATCATGGCGTATATAATTTAGTTTGAAAAAGTTTGAACACCAACAACAACAAAACTTTTTCGAAAGCAGTACCTGAAAAATTCTATTGTTCCGATTTCTAAAAATTCTGTTGTTGTTGGGGTTCAAATTTTTTTCAACTAAATTATAGACCTATTCGGGGAGCAGAGTCCCCCAGAATACATTCCACCAGCCTCGCGAGCCAGCGTATCTATCGATCTGTTACACTGGCTATAGTTAGCCATACTAGTTCTGGATATAAATAGGTCAAGGGGTTTCCTCTAAATCAAACCAATCAGTGAACGCGCTAAGCTAGCTGAATATGCCAATCCGCTGCGAGGTAGGAAATGTGACAGGTTTGGATTTCAGCGCGGGCCAAAGTGCTTTCATGTCGGAATGAAATCGACATCGGACGTCAAAGCAAAACCACAGGCATTGGATACCGACATGCTAATTCAAAACAAGCGTGGAGGATGAAATGTATACGAGAATGTATTATAGAGGCATCAGCCCGAGAACTCATTTGAATTACCAAAAATGTCCAGGTAAACCCTCTGTGATTTACCTGGACTTGTGAAGATGACATTGCACTGGACAGGAGAAATTCACAAGACAAGAAAAATGTAAATACTATCGTTGTTGCTTCGACACATATCTCCTCTAGAAATGTATTCCATGCAGTATGCGTACACATTAAAACAGTAACGAACGCCGACTTCACCGGGAAAGAACCCGACTACGAGTGTTGAAAACTGGGGTCTTCATAATCGCAGAACCGGAATCTGTCCAGCGAGACCTGAACAAGATTTGCAACGTCTGCTCGGCGAACACGCAATTATCGTGCATCAAAAAGAACAGGAATTGTCGCACAAATTGTCTCTCCAACGCTAGAAATAAGAAACAAATTACGAACTATAAACACCAGGCATATATAAGTATTAGTAATCTTGGGGGCTTACCGGGTTTTAGCCGATTGCACGGAACCAGACAAATGCAAGAACAAAAAATAGTCCACAGATTCAAGCAATCCCTGGGCCAAGAAATGAATATGAAATAGCCTCAAATTCAGGTTTCGTTTTATTTCTGGTTAACATGAAACGATTACGACTGGTTTTTTTTCTTCATTTTCTGGTTAATACCCTGATAGAAGATGACACAACCCCAAAGTGCAAATCACTGCCGGATTGTTACAGGTCAACACAGGGTCATTGCCATATAGTGCACGTCCACATTTTCAGATATTTCGTGAGTGGCAGCATAGTCTGGTGGACACCGCTACGCGGTGGCGATCCAGACAAAAAAAAATGAAGTGGTGTTTTGCCTGGGGTTTTGTCCACTTTTCCTGTTCTGGGGATTTCTGTGTTGGGGTTTTGTCCACTGGTGTTTTGTCCGCTGGTGTTTTGTCCACTGTCCGTATCCCATAAAGTTCACTAGAGAAAGTAGTGCTGATCAAATCTCATTCCTTGATGTTTTGTTGCATAGAGAAGGCGAGAAAATCATAACCGATATCTTCAACAAAGCGACCGACACAAAGCATTATTTGTCTTATACCTAATGCCATCCTCGTCAAACAAAGAACCGCATACCCTTCACAGTTGCGAGGAGAATATACACTATTGTTACTGCACCAGAAAAAAATGAGCCATAAATGCAACAAAAAAAGAAGGAAAATTCCAAGTGCCGAAGTTTTGTGGCAGTATTAAGCCAATATATTAACCGGTTCGCCAGAGGCTTGTTTGTCCCTGTATGGCTCACTCTCGGTTCGCTGCCTTGTAACAGAAAGCAAAACCGTGGATAAATTTGTGCGCAACAGTGAATAAGTGATCCACACTCGCCAAGGCAATGGGGACATATTTTCTGTCTCGTTTTTGGATGCAGCAATGGATCACCCGGACACAAATTTGAGGTCCCTCTCCGACTCATAGAGCCACAGTGCCATATTTATGTGAGCAACATACAAGTTGAAATAGCCAATAAATGGAAGTGGGTGTTGCACCTGTGGATATTTGATCCAATCATTGTGGCTACAGAATAGCTAAATTATCCATATTTAATCCACCATTGGAACAGCAGAATGGCTAAATCATCCACATTATAACATTGTATCTTTATTTCCGGATCATCGATCCGAAAAATCTTTATTACTGGATCATCGATCCAATAATGATGGATCAGTGATCCAACAAAGTGAGAACACTGCTGCAGACCCTACAGGTGTCAGTGATTTGTCTCACCACTGGATCAAAATATCAGTGAAGATTGACGATACAATAAAGCAACCTGTGGGCCTTTATGTGGATGCACACATCCATTTCTCATGAAGGTGTTTATTGTCCAATGCTCTCGAGAAGTTAATAAGAATAAAAAATTCAGTGATCATCATTTCAGTTGAAAATAGGTTCAGCACTTCAGAAAATACTTTTAGAAGATTCTGCTTTTAAGCAAATTTTGAATGTTCATTTTATTTACACAGAAAGTCGAAATTCCTCGAGGGATCCTAATCAATTATTACATGGATCAATCATGGTTATTCGGGAGGAAAGAAAGTGGTCTCGCTTTATTTATGGTGCTGTGTTTATGGTGCTGCATTCTTATTTAAATAAGTTCACCGCTATGGAGGGAGACGCACCAGATTGAATAGGGGAGGGGATGGTACACAGAATTTCTTGGTACCGTACATGTACCGGCATCCAGGTATCATCATAATTATGTCACCCACAACTATGTTGGGGGGAGACATCTAGTGTTTGTGCTGTCTGGATGGATGGATGGATGTCTGTCTGGATGGATGTCTGGATGCATGTCTGTCCGTCCCCTTGCCTTGTCTGCAAGATATCTTGAGAACTACTGGATGGAATTTCGCCAAACTTGGATGAAAGCTTCATTGGGATAGCCCCCTCATTTGATTAGATGTTCGTATGTGTGCGTGCATTCATCCGTGTCCGGTGTCCGTCCGTCCGTCCGTCCATGTACTTGTACATGTATATACAGGCCTTGTCTGCAAGATATCTTGAGAACTACTGGACGGAATTTCACCAAACTTGGATGGAAGCTTCAGTGGGATAGTCCCCTCATTTGATTAGGTTTTGGTGTGTGTGCGTGCATTCATCCGTGTCCGGTGTCCGTCCATCCGTTCATCCGCTCATCTACTTGTACATATATATACAGGCCTTGTCTGCAAGATATCTTGAGAACTACTGGACGGAATTTCACCAAACTTGGATGGAAGCTTAATTGGGATAGCCCGCTCATTTGATAAGGTTTTGGTGTGTGTGCATGCGTTCAAGCGCGTCCGGTGTCCGTCCGTCCGTCCATCTACTTGTACATGTATATACAGGCCTTGTCTGCAAGTTATCTTGAGAACTACTGGATGGACTTTCACCAAACTTGTATGGAAGCTTCATTGGGATAGCCCCCTCATTTGATCAGGCTTTGGTGTATGTGTGTATGCATTCATTCGTGTCCGGTGTCCGTCCGTCCGTTCATCTACTTGTACATGTATATACAGGCCTTGTCTGCAAGATATCTTGAGAACTACCTGACAGAAGTTCACCAAACTTGGATGGAAGCTTTGTTGGGATAGCCCTCTCATCTGATTAAGTTTTGGTTTGTGTGTGCGTTCGTCCATGTTCGGTGTCCGTCTGTCTATCCATGTACTTATACATGTATATACAGGCCCTTTCTGCAAGATATCTGAACAACTACTGGACAGAATTTCACCAAACTTGGATGGAAGGTTCATTGGGATAGCCCACTTATTTGATTAGATTTGGGGGTGTGTGTTCATTTATCCGTGTACATCGTCCGTCCATCTAATTGTTCATGTATATACAGACCTTGTTTGCAAGATATCTGGAGAACTACTCGACGGAATTTCACCAAACTTGGATGGAAGCTTCATTGGGATAGCCCCTCGTCTGATTACATGTAGGTTTTGGTGTGTGTGTGCGAGCGTTCGTTCGTGTCCATCCGTCCGCCCATCTACTTGTACATGTATATACAAGCCTTGTCTGTAAGATATCTGGAGAACTACCCCACGGAATTTTGCCAAACTTGGGTGGAAGCTTCATTGCAATGGGCTCATCTGATTAGGTTTCGGTATGCATGCATGCGTTCGTCTGGGTATGTTGTCTACTTATACATGTATAGACATGCCTTGTCTGTAAGATATCTGGAGAACTACTGGACGGAATTTCCCCGAACTTGGCCTCTGGTGAACTTCATCAGACTTGGATGGAATCTTTATTGGAATGGCCTCCGCATCTTATTATGTTTTGGTGTGCGCGCGTGTTTGGTGTTCACCCGTCTGTCTGTTTGTACATGTATAGACAAGCCTTGTCTGTAAAATATCTGAAGAACTACTGGATGGAATTTCCCCGAACTCGGATGGCAGCTTTATCGTGATGGCCTCCTCATCTGATTAGGTTTTGGTTTGTTTGCGTGCATCCATCTGTTTCTGATGTCCAGCTTTGTTACATATATATACAGGACTACTCTTGTCTACAAGATATGTGGAGAACTACTGGATGAAATCTCCCCAAACTTGGATGGAAGCTTCATTAAAATGACCTTATGATCTAATTAGGTTTTGGTGTGAGCTAGTGCTTGCGTGGATCCATGCAAAATGTGCTTATCTGTGTGTCCAATTTTTGTTCACTCCATATCTTGGAAACTACTGAAGGCAGATGCATGAAATTTCTATACGGAACAGCATGTATACTATAGGTGTGACTCTTGTATGTTTTGCATCTTTCCTATAATGTGATCAGTTTCGAAATAGTTGATGCTTCACAATTACATGTATTTCACATTGGTTGGACACTGTAGATGTCGGCAATCCACTCATTGCTATATGAATTCCGACTCCTCACTGGGTTACTGCAACAATGAAAATCGCCTCTTTGTAATTAATATTTTTATTTTATTTATTTATTTTTATTTATTAGACTTCGAAATCGAATCAGGATGAGTGCAACAGGTGACCAGCACCTATAGTAAAGCACTCTCCACATACATCAATACATTCATACACACAAGTAACACATATATAAATATAAGAAGGAAAAACAATTATATAAAAATTAAAGACGAATTGATAAAAATTCAAGGATATATACACACAATTAAATTTAGGCATGCCGTTCTGCTGTAAAATATGAGATTTATCACAAGATTGATGTATAAATATTTGATCACGGCTTGGTGTTCCAACGTAAAAATGATGAAAACAATTAACAATAGGTATGGCTTAAAGGTATGTAGCAAGCACACAACACTGATTACACCAGGCGACAGCGTGGACAGTGACATGTGCTGACCCACAAACAAGAATTCTCGGAATCGAACTTCTCGATAAATATATTAACATAATACTTCACTAATTGTGAACGATAAGCATTTAAGCTCAAAGGTACTACTGTATTTTCGTACGGCTTCAGGTTCCACGTATAAAACACTCGATTAAAGAACGAGTGACGAAATGATTCGGATCTGAATCCCCTGATTTTTATGTCGAGGTCGTAGTCTCCTTGCATACATTTTACCAAAAACACAGAATCATTAATTTCTCGCCTGTAGCTCAATGGTAGAAGTTTCAGCTCAGACAGTCTGTCTTTATACGACATATCCCGGCTTTGGCAGTACCCTAACATATATTTAGTTGCTCTCCTTTGTACTCCTTCAATCTGAAGTAACGATTTCTTTGTACATACGGCCCATGACTGAGAGGAGTATTCTAGTGTGCTCCTAACAAGCGACATGTATAATAGACGCTTTGACTGGGAGAAACAAGATTGACCGCATGTCCTTTGTATAAGGCCAAGCATACGGTTTGCCTTATTTACAGATATATTGACATGAGGGTCCCAAGAAAAGTTAGAGGACACATGAACTCCAAGATCTCTAATACTATTAACAATGTCCATATCGATGTCATTCATAGAGTATTTAAAACTAATTGAATTACGTAGAATTGAATTTTAGATGCGTAGCTTTGTTTAGGATACTTATTGCTACATTCATTTTATAGCACTTTCCCTTAAATTATGTGCCCACTCAAGGCAAGGTGGAAGGTTGGGGGAGACGTTTGTTTTTGCTAAAAAAAACAACCAGCATAGGCTTCATGCCGGAGCGGCAACTCAAGGGTCAAAGCGGAACCTCTAGTTGTTTATAATTATTAGGCTAAGAGAAATCACAATACCAACAAAAGCTGGCTAGAACTGTCAGACTTCTCTGGATGATTAATAAACTTGTTACACATGTTTCATATGATTGGAGGATGCATATGTGCTATTTGTGATATGAAATATTAATATTTGTCCAAAGTTTATGAGGGTTTGGTAAATTTCGAATGATAAGAAATTAGGTTATGATGATATCATGAAATATGTCTGAAAATTTTCTGGTTTGATGAAAAGCAGCAATGCTGTCATGCTTTACAATAAGTGCTACAGCTTAAATGGCGGATCAACCCATGAGGCCAGATATTAGGGTTCTCAGAACGCTTGTTAAATAAAAATGAAAATCAGTGTCCTACCAGCTGTGTATATAAAAAAACGTGTTGAGGATGATTACCTATATGTAAACACAATGCGACCTTTCTTTGTATAAGCATGTTGATATTCACTGTTTATATTACAGGAAGTAGAGCGGGTCCCCTCTCAGATTTGTATTTTTTGGTCATTCACAGAGGATTTGGTTTATATGATGCTTTATTGCATTTTGTGCATTGTAGGAGCGCATTAAGGTAACTTATTTCTGCGTCTCCCACTTTTACATAATTTGAAATACACAGCATTCATTACAATCTTACATACATATTGAATACAACATGTGACGGTCGGAGAGAACAATATTGAAAAATAATTCAGGTAATTGGTGGGGGGGGGGGGTGCTCGGGATGACCATATGCGCGTCTACGACGAGAAATATGTATGTCGTTAATATGCTAATTTCGGTCGCTTAAGATTTGCTAGGGGTAGTTAATTTTTCTTTGTTGTTAGCTATGTGTATAATTATATTCTTATTCAAATCGTTTTGTCGTTTTGACAAACTCACCTAAACATATCTGAGCTTCAATGTTTAATTTTGTAATTTTTTCATCGTTTCCAAATAGCAATGCTTGGGTTGATGGCATCAGATCGGTACCATAAATTCTATTAATATTTTCCAGAAGGACAACTCTTTGATTTCTAAATAGGGGGCAGTGAAATAAGTAGTGGTCAACAGTTTCATCAGCATATCCACAGTTGCACTGAGACGTTTGTGAAATAAAGTTGTTGAACATATGTCGTTTTAGGTTGCTACAACCATTTCGCAGACGACAGGGTATAACATTTTCTTTTCGACTGCATACGTAAAACCAAGGCGATGGCTTCGAGATTGGCCATATGTTCTGTAAATGACGTTTAAAAGCAACTAACGAAGGACAGTTTCTAACAGATTCCGGAAGGGTATTCCAGTCACGCACAGAAGAAGGGAAGAAAGATCTACGAAAGACTTCAGTACGACATCTGTACGATGTAAACTGGGTTGGATTGCGTAAGCTATAAGGGTTTCGCACATTAGTAGCAATAGGAAGATTATCCTCGAGAGAAGAAGTAGTCATGCCATTAGATATTCGGTAAAACATAATCAGCCTGTGAATATAACGCCTTCGAAATAATTTTCCAAAGCCTGCCTCAGTATAAAGTGCTTCAAGTCTAACACTTCTTGTCAAACCAGTAATAGTTCTCAGTGCCTCTTTTTGGATATTCTCCAGCCGATCAAGTTCATTTTGTGACAAATTGTCCCAGACCACGTCGGCATATTCTAAGCTAGGTCTGATGAAACTTTTGTACATTATTTCGAGTGTTTTTCTGTCTAAAATGTATTTCAGCCCTTTAAAGATCAATAACTTTTGCTGTGCTTTGATAACAAGATCTTCGACATGGTCGTTCCATTTTCCTTTATTGTTGAACGTAACCCCAAGATGTTTATGATTCGAAGACAGGGTGATGGTTTTATTTTCAAAATCAATAGGAAAAGACGATGGTTCACGACGCAGAGAAGCTAAAACGGCGACGGTTTTTGTTGCATTAAAATCGACAAGCCATGTTCTCGCCCAGTTAGATATCAGGTCCAGGTCATGATAGATTGAGACAGTATGGTGGGTCAAGGTATCAGAGATGATGTACATGTATAGACAGGTATCGTCGGCAAACAATCGAATATTATTCAAAATATTACTGGGAAGATCATTGATAAATAACAGAAAGAGAAGCGGACCAAGGACAGAGCCCTGTGGTACTCCTGCGTGAAGTCTTAGTATCGTAGATTCCTTACCCTGCAATACTACCCGCTGGCAACGATTTTTCAAATAACTTACAAACCATTTCAGGAGGTTGCCAGAGATGCCATATTGTTGTAACTTAAAAGTAAGCCGCGATGCCACACACGATCAAAAGCCTTAGATATGTCGAAAAATAAAAACAGTACTTCTTTTTGTTCGTCTAGTGCCTTCGTTATATGAAAATGTAAATCGAGTAATTGTGTTATGGTTGAATTATTTGGAAGGAAGCCCGATTGATGTGACGTTATATCATGTCTAACGTAATTATACAGATACTTAAACACAACTCTTTCCATAACTTTACTCAAACAACTTAGAAGCGATATTGGACGATAGTTGGCCGCTAAGTGGCAGTCGCCTTTCTTAAATAATGGTGTTACATTGGCTACTTTCCATGCAGACGGAAATGATGCCGTTTTCAAAGAGTGATTGAAAAAGCGAGCCAGAATTGCTGATAGAACATGCCTAGATTCGTGGAGACACCTGGGACTTATTTTGTCAGGTCCAATGGCTTTGGATGTGTCCAGGTTAGAAAGTACGTCATATATGTCACTGGTGGTAACAAAAATGTTATCTAGTGATTTATCGGTAAACATTGACAATGGAGGCAACACCGCTGAAGAATCGTCAATTATGGTGATGTTAGAAAAATATGTGTTTAAAATTTCAGCCTTTTCGCGGCTCTCATAAGCAAAAGAATCATCATCTCTTTTCAAAGGCGGTATATCATTGAGGTTGGATTTACTATTTTTTAGAAAGGACTTGCTTAGCTTCCACCAATCTTTGGAACCATACTTACCGGATTGAATTTGTTCGGCTGTTTTTGATTTCAGATCGTTTTTGGCGGTATTAATTAACAAATTTACATGATTTCTCTGGCTTTTAAATTTGAGAATATCAACTTCAAGATTAGTTCTCCTAGATTTTTTAAAAAGTTTATCTCGAATTCTCATTTCGTGTTTAATTTTATTTGATATCCATGGTTTATCGTTGGGATTTATGATAATGATCTTCTGAGGTATGGAAGTTGTAGCTGCCACTGTTAGATTATGAGTAATACACTGGCACCATATATTCACATCGTTATTATCATTTAGATCGTCCCAGTTTGAGTTTGCTAGGATATTTCTAAATTTGTCCCAATCGGCCTGGTCATAATTCCAGATTTGGCGTTGGTACGATTAGAGGATTTGCTCCAATTTTGTCTGTATTGTTAATGAAGCACACTGTCAGTATAATTCATTTTTATGTGAATATATATGTATTACTGTCAGCCCAGAGCACTACATTTCGATGAAAAAGTTGGACAACAGTTCAATTGAGTCAATTAGATTTACATTACAATTTGGCAGTAATTCATTATGTTTTAACTTTTTCGGGATGTTCACTTAATGGAATAGTGGAATTGCACGTGGGATTTGATTTTTTTTAGTTTACTTCATTCTTGAAATGAACACGAGGGGAGTTAAAGTATACATGTAAAACAACACCACACTGCACATTTAACTGCCAAATTGCAGATTACTGCCATATACATGTAGCTGGACCAAACTCGTGAATATGGACTTTATAACATGTCACCAAAGTATTCACACAAGTGTCATTTGGTTACCAAAAGCTCTGTATTGTATGACCGCATATACTGCATGTAAAAAACTGTGTGTATATGGAATTTTATGGAATGAAAATAGATAAGAATTTGAGTTTTGTTACCTGCTTATTTTATTATCAGACATCAATGAGCAAAGGAATTTGCTGACGTGGAAAACTTGTTCGCATCAATACACGTTTACATACTACAAACTCATGAAGTGCTCTTGTCCATTGTTCACTGAATCAAGGTCATGTGACTGAATCAGTCCACAGTCAATTTTAATAATCAGAATTTGGTAGTATTGTCAATACTGGATGAATGATCCATTTCCACATTGTTAGATTTTATGTCGGCTGCAAAGGGCAGCAATGGATCACAGAGACAATTTCCTTCACATTGGATGAGAAATCCTTTCAGATCCTGCATAGCTGGATAAATGAACCAGTTAACATTTATTTTGGATCTAAAATTCGGTGGACCAATCCCTGGAAAATTTACAACTATTGTATCAATTTGGATCACAATACCCTCAAAGTGCTGGCTGAACATTCCATTTCTGTTTCACCACAACAGTAAGACACAACTGATGGATCAGTGAAACATATCACTGTGGTTTTGGATCACACTCACTTTTTTATCTAAGATAATCTCATTTGTTGGATCACCCGTGGATAAAATGATTGGGTGACTGTATTAAACTGGCTCACTTTTTTTCTAGTGGAGAGTTACCTACGCATTGAACACCTGAATGATCTCCAACTGTTCTTCAGAGCGAGAAATTACCCAGGTGTTGACAAAGAAACGCATTGACAAAGCACTGTCTATTGATATACAGGACTTGATCTACAATAGACAGCCCAAATGAAAATTTAATCACTTTTATCAGCACTTTCAAACCCAATAATGTCATTTTTCCTGTTATTAAGGATAATCTTAGTACCTGAATCAAATTAACGAAGGACTCCGGAAAGCTTTTAATAGGATTCAATTTATAAACGGAAAACGACAGGCACCCAATATTCAAAAACTTCTGACCTCTGCCAAATTCACACCAAATAATCAAACGTTCTTAGTATCTAAATGTAGCGAACCGACATGCAAGTGTTGTACAAACATTATTGTTGAGTGTGCTTTTCTGTTTCGCCATACGAATACAAATTTCAAGGTTAGTAACAGTATGAGCTGCAATTCAAAAAAATTACTGTATATTATTGCATGCAATGGGTGTGATAAAACATACATTGGCGAAAAGGGGGATGTACTCAGAAATAGAGTAAGAGGCCATCGACAACAGATACCTTCATTAAGGCATCTTAAGGTTAGCAAATCTATTGCAGAATGTGCTAGTGATCCCGAAACGAAATTTAGTATTTTACCGCTTTATATAAAATGAAATCCGATGATACAGTCAGGAGACAGACAAAGCAACAGTACTTCGTTCGTTCCATGTGAATTAAACCGTTAATAATACATTTATTGATAAATGAACTGTAGAATTGAAACAAATAATTATTTCTTTTATGCATGCATCGACTGAAAAAGGAGATATCAACGACTGTCGGTAAAAACTAACCATGTATTTTTCAAGTCTGGACTTGTCAGGCAATACTGCCTCAACGGACATGTCATCTAGTGTTCAACTTCATGGCAATGCAGATAATTGTTTAGTTTTTGTTCTATAGTATATGTTATTGTTGGATTATAACAAACTCTTTCACATTTCATCTACTCCATTATATTGTAAATATGTATGTCTCCAGTGTCCAATTTGTATATAAAAATGCGTCTTAACATGCAAGGCAACTATATGTATATATAGCCTTACATATGAATAAATATATTATTGCTAAATTGTACAGTACATAAAATGGACGAAACCGGTTTAGCAGTGCAATACACAATTTAGCTCAAATATATTCTTATATTTTTGTTTGTAATGGTTGCCAGAAATATTATATAGGGGATAAGACAACAGATTAAAATAGATGCGCACAGTCATTTAAAATTAAGCAAACATATTAGCTTCGTGCACCATGTTAAATTTCTAATCTGTCCGTTCTTTAAAATGAACACAGAACACGAAACGAAAAGATTACAAATGGATTGCCATTGGATAGAAAAATTAAAGGAATAAACAGCAATCATCAAAATACATAAATTGCTGAACGCTACGTTAAACATTAATTATCTCTCTTTCTCTCAAAATACGTAAGTTGATCTACATCCTGCTCTCTTTGTAATGTACTCTAAGTATTATTCTTTCTATACGTTGTATTATTCTTTTCTGGTATGGTACGGTACGCTTTATCTCTTCATTGTTTCCTTCTCGACATGTTGCTATGGACAATATGAGGCGGAAGTGTAACTAGCTTATTGTAAATTACACGCCACTGAAGAACTCATTATCAGAGAGAAACGCGTATGACACCAATACAGTACTCCAATCCGTCATACTATATCATGATGTTATATTCTTTTTTATTTATTTATATACCGGTATATTTATCTAATTGTTGATGAGATATGTAAAAATAGTGGGGAAAATTGACCATGTCTGGCGAGTGGAAAGCAATCATATGACTTCACATGAAAGCCTTCCTAGGCACCTCACATTCAGACTAGCACACGGAGGAGCCTTTGTATCTCAGACGATCTTCTCGCTGTGGATAATCGCTATATAAATGACGCAGTGATGGATATATATCCACCTTCACTGGATTTGAAAGAAACTACAGATAGCCCTACAGGCACATCTTATTTAGATCTCTATCTCTATAAAAATGAATCGGGCATTCTCTCTCGTCCACTTTATGACAAAAGAGATGATTACAATTTCGACATCGTAAACTATCCCTTTTTGGATAGTAATATTCCAGTGGGACCTGCATATGGCGTATACATATCTCGCTTAGTAGCATTTGCTAGATCCTGTGTTAAATGTGATGATTTTAACCAAGGTCACAAAACATTGTTGCAGAAACTTATAAAACAGGGCTATTCCACCAAGCGCCTCCACTCAAAGTTTCTCAAATTTGGCGATACATATCGCATGCTAATAGCAAAATACGAACGTAGCGTGCAAGATCTATGGCGTTACGTTTCGTAACTTGTGTCTAATTCCGCTTAACCCGGGGCTAGGGCCGTATGAACCCATGTACTTCAAGATCCTCATGGTACTCATATGAACAGTCACAATCAAAGCGTGACTGAGATACATCATTTTTTTAGATGACGACTTTACAACGAATATTATGGATTAAGAATACTGATCAGCGATACGGATTTGATATTTTTGGAACATCATGATGTCTTGCCGGCATCATTGAAAACTGTTGACCGC
This sequence comes from Hanleya hanleyi, assembly GCA_036873755.1. Taxonomy (NCBI): domain Eukaryota; kingdom Metazoa; phylum Mollusca; class Polyplacophora; order Lepidopleurida; family Hanleyidae; genus Hanleya; species Hanleya hanleyi. Next base: position 13,260 of record JAVTVY010034906.1, on the reverse strand, counting down.
TTCTCTCTTACAGGAAACAAGCCTATGTTTATGTATACTATGATTGTCTTTTTGAATTTGGTGCTAATACTGTTATATGGAATGTGAAATAGGTCTTTGGATTATGGACGCGGATATTCTCTAATGGACGACGGCTGGATTATGAATGACGGACTAGACGCTTGTAATTTATTGCAGATGGTCATGTGGACTTTTATTGCAGATGGTCAGGTGGACGTTTATTGCAGATGGTCATGTGGACTTTTATTGCAGATGGTCATGTGGACGTTTATTGCAGATGTGCATGTGGACGTTTATTGCAGATGTGCATGTGGACGTTTATTGCAGATGGTCATTGTGGATGTTTATTGCAGATGGTCATGTGGACGTTTATTGCAGATGGTCATGTGGACTTTTATTGCAGATGGTCATGTGGACTTTTATTGCAGATGGTCATGTGGACGTTTATTGCAGATGTGCATGTGGACGTTCGATAAACTATCCTCGCGCACACAGTATTTCTCTATAGAAAGAGTCTAGTTAATATATTCGAAATTCCTGTTTCATCAAATGTTTTCGGAATAATTGTCACTTGTGAACGATGAATTTCCGCGTCCATATCTGAAAACGTCTATCGTATAGTAGTCGGCCAATCCGACATTCAATACCTCGTCCACACAACACTATGATCATCAGAATCCAAGCCAACAATTACGACAACAATAATTTAAATAGCTTTATGGGCTATAGTCCAAGAGCTAGAACGCTTCTTATTGTACGTCGGAGGCCAAACGATTTGAGCATGTTTTCTTGATTAGACTTTGTGGTGAGTCTGAAAATGCGCGTCTGGGTGGTCAAAGCTGCAATATAGATCAAAAACGCGATTTTTGGATCTGTTGACTAAGTTTTCAACGAAATTGATAAAAAAGATTGTATAATTACCAAATATTTAACTGCGCATGCATATTTGGTTCTAAATTGATGGAGCTGAACTGGTCCAGTCATACACCTGAGAAAAAAACCATATGTAATTGATTACCTTGGTCTCACGCGATTATTTCGTTCAAAATGAAGTTAAACTTAATCGAATCTATAAAACATATCGAGAAGAATTACCTCGCTGATATCTTTAATTCAACGGTTTTGCTATGTTCATGCATGCAGAAAACTGACGACAGCCATTGGGCATTCAGCAATACCAAACATGACCATCGTCACCCGACTCTCGTGGCGAAATTTGCCTTAAACTTCAGCAGAATCGATAACATGTGTTCGTATCTTTGCAGAGCCCACGTTTTGGCCCCATTATCTTGCTCATTCGTGAAAAGAGAGCTGTAATCTTCAACAATCCGTATTTCGGTCATACTGCATCAAACAATGCAATTTATATCTTAATGACCGTCATACTGACGTCACTTTATCGCACAATATAAATTTTTCATTTATTTTCATTGTTTTACCTTTTATACTGATATATTCAACTCAAAACAACTGTTTCTGTTGAAATGTAATATTTGGATGTCCTTTGTGATAGAAAAAAATGAGCAAAGCTTCCATTTATTAAGTCAATACAAGTGCCATACTGGTGATTAACATGGTCAATTATTAGCTTTACATCACGTTTTTGCTTTTTAGTGCAGTGGCATAATTCTTTGAATATTTTTTGTTCGTAAATTGATTTGCATTTTCTTATATATTGAACCCTCCCGATTAAGAAAATGTTTGGTGCCAAGTTTTTTTTCCTGAGTTTGAAGTAGTTTGGTTTAACACTTTCTGGTCTCGTTGATAGAGGGTATAGAAATCCATCCATTTTGAATCTATTTGCATCTTACTAAGATCAAGTCTTGATGGTCTAATTCAAAATCGCGGCTTATGGAGCGAAACAATAATGCCTTTCATGTTGCTCCTATAATTCAAGGCATTATTCTTAGCTCATTGCGAAAAGTTACCAAATATGAGATATATCTAGGCATAGATTTTGAGTCTATCTACTTTTCTCCAAGATTAAGATATGATGGTAAAATTCAAAATGGTGGTCATACAGGGCCATCTGAAAATCATACTTTTCCCATCGTGCTCCTATAGCCAAAGGCAATCTTCTTAGCCCATTGTGCAAGTTTATCAAAAGTGAGCGATATCCAAGCGTAGCCTGATAGCTTAGGCCCATTTTGAACTATTAAATTTACATGTCTCTAAGGTTAAGATTTGACGTCAAACTCAAAATGGCGGCCATATGAGGTTATCCGAAAATCATATTTTGTTCATGTTACTCGTTTTGTTCAAGGCATTATTCTTAGCTCACTGTGCAAATCTTTTCCAAAGCGAGAGATATCTAAGCATAGCTTAAGAACTTACGCTCCTTTTGAATTCACTTGCTTTTCGCCATGAGTAAGATATGATGAACCAATTCAGAATGACGGTCATATGTGTTCCTCTAAAAATCATATTTTTCATCTTGTTCGTATAGTTCAAGACACTATTCTTAGATAATTACGCTAATATGTCAGAACAGATGGATTTCTAAGCATAGCCTAACATCTTATGCTCATTTTAAATCTATTCATATATCCCAAAGCTCAAGATTTGATGGTCAAATTCAAAATGGCGTCCATATGGGATCATCTAAAAATCATATCTTACATGAGGTTTGTTTGGTTCAAGGCGTTATTACAATGTATTAGCTAATTGTCCAAATTTATCAAAATCAAGATATATTTATGCGTAACATAACATCTTATCCCCATTTTGACACTATTTCCATATTCTAAAAAACGAAATATGATGGTTAAATTTAAAATGGCAGCCATGTCGGGTCATCTGAATTAAATCTTCCGATTAAAAATGATAGTTAAATTCCAAATTGGGGAGAGGAAAAACAATATTCAAGATTTTTCGTTGACGCCATTCATAATTTATCTATGATTAATTGTTCTAGAATTCCTCAATTATGCAATATTCAATGATTAGTTGCTCCAGTATGCACACTAATTTATCTCATATGCCTTTTAGTTTCAATCGTGAATTTTCATACACATCATTGAGAATATATACTGCGACTTGTGGGTAATCCGTAATTTCAAGGAATATGGCGGCCATAATTGACACCATATTGGATTTGGAGGTCACAATGGTACCCATTTTCAAGAATAACAATTCTCTGTTATTTTTTGTCGCATACTCAAGTAAATAAGCACATTAAACCTAGTATTATTGTGAGTTGAATGCGACCACAATACCTAGCTGGTTACGAAAATTGAAATTTTACTGATGAGCGGGTGGGTCTGCAGATGCGTGTCTAGGTTCAGAGGAGGGGAGGAGGGTATTTTTCCGGGTCGGTCAGACTGCCACACCCAACACTTATCATCGAGCTAAGAGACAAAATTTGTTTATACACAGACTAAAGCCCCAGTCACACTGTCAAGAATTGGGTGGAGAATGCCGGCAAATGACCTCAAATATTTTAATCTCGTCGCTTCGTGTCAATTCGCCTGTAGTGGGCCTCTTTGAAACTGTCCTACGAATCCCTTACGCATGCCGTAGGTTCCTTGTACGACAGCCATACGCATTTAACAAGAATCATCAAGAATGAAGAACGCCCTACGCATCAACACGGCAGCCCGTGCACCCACTACGAATGCTCGATAGTCTGCTACGAATAAGCACGTATGCAGTACGATGTGAGTACGAATGCAGTACGAACCTGTTACGCTGTGACACGACACCCCAGGAGGCCACGCGAACCTATATATATAATCCGTCTTCTATGAAATGTACAACATACGATGGTCTTCGCGAGAGATCGTGGAGCAATCCTATGAAATAGCACGAGATTCGCGAGGAAGCCTAGCCTATTCTTCATGAAACGTAGCGCCAACGTGGGTATTCGTAGTACTGTCGCGGTTATTCGTAGTACTGTCGTGGGTATTCGTAGTACTGTCGCCACACATCGTGTTAAATTCTTCTCAGTATCGTAGTATGATCGTACAAGAAGCGTAGAATGCGTCCAACAATCATCGTACAATGCGTAAGGCATTCTTGCTGATTTGTGACCGAAAGAACTACTACGACTACCCACGAATATACATGATAGCAGGAGAATGCATGCGAGAACGCAGTAGGATGGTGCCAAGAATGTCATACGTATACCATTTAATCGGACTTGGCCGGCGAATGTTTTGAACATTTCAAAACTTTCGTACTCCCTCCGAGAATAGGCAAGAACGGTCACGATCTGCGACGAACCCCGCAAGATGCCAGTACGAATTGCCAAGAATGAACACGATTTTCCAGTTCGCGGTGATTCACCTACCCAATTCTTGAGAGTGTGACTGGGGCTTTAGGTATCTGCGTGCGTACAACACTTGCATACCACAACAATAAAACCTCCAAGGTGGGAGAGCGGCATAAAGGTAGATCAGCGCAGAAATTGCATTTCAGATCGTTTTCATTTCTTCGACATTTTACTGAGCTCAAAATAATATTAAACGTTGTATTATTTACTTAATAAATCGCCGGTGCACACCATGATGCTGTTTATCTTATAAAAACTTTCTGCTTTTCTTGTGCGTTCAGTTCTGTTCATTGTTTCTGCCACAAACATAACAAAAGCCATGCAATTACTATACTGCAACAGAAACATTAGTTTTCTGTTAAGTACATCAGACTGTTACCCTGCAAACAGTAGATAATTAGCTGTTATATTAGCACACCTAGGGCACGTAGCATATGGAGGAGATATGCAACGTAGTGTATCAGTCTGTCATTCTGAAAAAAAACATGCAGCTTCGCAAAAAGATCGAGCCCTTTAGGGTGGCACACCATTTGAGGTTGCACATCATTGGCAATGCACATATTTGAAATGACAATACATAAAAATATGGTTTCTATATCAGTGATGTTGAGGTTGGATTGAAAGAAACTATATTATAAAACTTGAAATAAAGATTACATTTCTTTTTCAAAGTAAGCATATATACAGCGCATAGTTAGGGACAATTGACTGTGCAATTTGGACCACAGAACTTCTTGGTGTAACTTTGTGTCATGATACGTGAATTATATAATCCCTTTTCTGACAGAGCTATTAACAATGTAATAGTCGGAGTAGAGGTATCATTTACAGTATGGAATGGGACACCAGCCTTGTGGGTGAACCCTCACATTTGTATGCAAATACAAGAATATAATGACAAATGTTTTCAATCATACATGTGTAATGCTACATAATAATGTGCAATGGTAAAACTGGGACACCACAAACTCAGTTTTAATTAGTATAATAAGTTAAATGTGTGGACACAAATATGGTTCATGTAAAAGCTTTAAGCTAATTCGTATGATGTGGAATAGAATGATTTGATATTAAAATTGAAGTGAATTTTGTCCTTCATTTAAGGCGACACGAAATTCAAAACTGATAGAGGTTCAGTACTGCGGGATTCCCCCGCCGGGTTATGTAATAGTGTACTTCTGAAACAAAATAATGTCATCAAACTACATGTATTACTATAAGTAATTACTATAAAGTATATATTGTAGGTCATTTGTTGTGTGTGTGTAGATACAATGTACACTACATCTCATACCCAATAGTAAGTTAGTTTCACATATGAGATATAAAATTTGAAATATGAGGGTATGGGGTCGGGCAATGCATTGAATAAGTGTAGAATGATGTAAGCTCCCAAAATATATGAGGGTATATGAGAGATAGAGGGTGGGGCTCTATGCCCCCGGGGGTGAGGACATGCACTCGGGGGTAGTGGATGGGTTGAATAAGTGTAGATGGCGGATGGGTTGAATAAGTGTATGATGATGTAAGCTACTTGAATACATGATGGCATGAGGTCAGGCGAAGCTTAGTTTAAGAGATATAGGGTGGGGTTCAGTACCCCAGGGGTGGAGATATGCTTCCTGGGGTAGTGGATGAGTTGAATAAGTGTAGCATGGTCTAAGATCTCCGAATACACAAGAGTATGGGGTTGGGCGAAGCTTAGTTTAAGAGATAGAGGGTAGGGCTCTGTGCCCCAGGGGTGGGGACATGCTCCCCGAGGGTAGTGGATAGGTTGAATAAGTGTAGCATGATCTAAGCTCCCATACTATATCAGAGTATGGGGTCGGGCGAAGCTTAGTTTAAGAGATAGAGGGTGGAGCTCGGTGCCCCAGGGATGGGGACATACTCCCCGAGGGTAGTGGATAAGTTGAATAAGTGTAGCATGATCTAAGCTCCCAGACTATATAGATGGGTATGGGGTCGGGCGAAGCTTAGTTTCAGAGATAGAGGGTGGGGCTCTGTGCCCCAGGGGTGGGGACATGCTCCCGGAGGGTAGTGGATAAGTTGAATAAGTGTAGCATGATCTAAGCTCCCAGACTATATATGGGTATGGGGTCGGGCGAAGCTTAGTTTAAGAGATAGAGGGTGGGACTCGGTGCCCCAGGGGTGGGGACATGCTCCCCGAGGGTAGTGGATGGGTTCAAAAAGTGTAACCAGATGTAAGCATTTGGAATAGATGACAGTTCGGGGGGTCGGGATGATCTCAGTTCAGGAGACATAGTTGAAGCCGAGATGCTGTGGACAGAAATTTAAGTCCAAAACTTTAACATTTACTTGGTCCTGAGGTCCCAGGGGTGGGGACATGCTCCCCGAGGGTAATGCATCGGTTCAATATCTGTAGCCCGATGTAAGCATTTGGAATAGATGAGAGTTCAGGGGGTCGAGTTGGCCTTAGTTCAGGAGACATAGTTGAAGCCGACAAGCTGTGTCAAGAAGTCCAAAACTTTAACATTTACTTGGTCCTGGGGTCCCAGGGGTGGGGGTATGCTCCCCCAGGGTAGTGGATGGGTTCAGTATGTGTAGCCCGATGCAAGCATCTGAAATATGAGGGTTCGGCGGTCGAGCAGGCCTTAGGATAAAACTTTAACATTTACTTGGTCCTGAGGGAAAAATTTCTAAGTCCAAAACATTAACATTTACTTGGTCCTGCAGATAGACAGACAGACAGATAGACAGACAGATAGACAGACGGACATCATTGTGGCACCTATATCGAGCTTTCCGCAGCTAAAGCTACGGTCTCGATAAAAATAATGCAAAAAAATGAAAAATTCCGAGAAAGCTATGTTGCATGACCATTGAAATTCATGACGTCACCGTGACCGTGACCACTGAAACATAAGTCGCATGGTTTGATACATCATGGCCCAAATACAGGTTGTTGAAGTATCAGCTCTCTATTCGCGAAGTTGAGCCAGATTCTGGAGCCAAATCACCATCTCTGCCGAAAAAAGGGGTAGGGGTAACTTTATGGCATATTTCGCCAAAAGAATCGGGTGATCATGGTCATATTTGGTATTGCTGAATGCCCAATGCCTGTCGTCGGTTTTCTGAACGCATGAAAATAACCTACCCGTTGAAATACAGATATCAGCGAAATAATTTTAGCGATTTTGGACGAAATAATCTCGTGAGACCAAGGTAATAACACAGGGCTTTTTCTCAAGTGTATGCCTGGACCAGTTCAGCACCTTCAATTTTGGGCCAAATATGGAGGCACAGTTAAATATCCAGTAATTATATATTCGTTCTATCAATTTCGATAAAAATTTGGTCAAAACTTCGAAAATTCTCGTTTTTCATCTAAAATGCAGCAGGTTTGTCCACCAAGACGCGTATTTTCAGACTCAGCACAAAATTCTGGTCAGGAAAACATGCACAAATCTTTTCTCCTCCGACATACAATTAAAAGTGCCCTAGCTCTTTGACTAAGACGCTTCCTTACTCCATCAGAAGTCCACGATGCTCAACCATTAACATCAGATGAGCTGTTTGAGCTGACCAGTCGCCACAGCTCCCGAGCTAGCGTATCTAATTCCGCTTAAGCCGGTGCTAGGGGCCGTGTGATAGCATCATTGTCTGCACATGAACAGCTACAATAAAAGCGCGGCTGAGATACTAAGGCTAAGGCTAGCGTATTCTCGGGTGTGAATGTTGGCTTCCGAGGGATGCTTTCCTGTAGAGTCATATGGTTGCTTCTTAGTCGCCAGACGTCGTCAATTTTTCTCATCTCTTACATATGGCTTCAAGTGTCATAATTTATTCCGTTATATTTGCATTCTTAGTATGTTTTTCTCTTCATGTGTATATTAAAGAGCACACAAGGAGAAAACCATTGGCATACATGTACAGGTTTAACGTCTGGCATATCATGTTTCATTTTTTTTCTTTGGATCACATAATTCAACAAGAGTGGAATTTGCCTATTGTTATATATTCCAGTCGGCAGCCAGAGCCCTACCAAATTCGACAAAAGGAAATGAACTCAATTTACGCATGTAACTAGAAATGTTACCACCATAGATTTACTTCTATCAATTAGTGAATTCTAAAGCATCTGCCTGATCTTTAGCATTGAAAGCATAGGGAGATTGCTGTCCTATATTGGACGATGTAGTACCCTTTCTCATGTGATTCTATTCCAAATGGACCTATTCCAAATATGATTTGGACGAGGTGGATAGATTATCGCACCGTCTGCTCCATAGTAAATGGCTATAAGTGAGAATTACTCTTGATTTTCGACTTTCAATAGATTATTGACTACATTATCTGTTTTCACTTAGTTTTGCGACTCGAAAGGCTTATAAATGCGAATTATTTCGCATGATTCTTGTCGTTTCGCCGAGTCTGTGTATCCGAGGGCGTGGCAATCGTAGTAAATTTATGAATGACGCACGTGCAGGAATCGCAACATTGCAATGACGACATCTGTCACTCAAGATAAATTTCAGTCGGACCGCTGTTCACAGGAGGCGATGCACCTGTTTTAGCTAGGTTATGTTGATATATGTAGCTAAATAATATATAGCCCTCCCGAGTATGAGGGCTATAGGTCGGCCCCGGCCCAGTCACCTCCAGCGAGGGTTTTAGATAATTTTATTACGAATCACCCACCTCTGAAACTTCCGTACATCTAATCTCTATCCCCTCCTGCGCACTATTTTAAAATCTTGCGCACTATTGTGAAATAGTGACGCATATATCGCCGTCTGAATTTTCCAGTCGAAAACTTTAACTCTCTACGCCATGTTGGTGACGTCACGCTATATGTGTATATGGGCCATTTGCAATTGAACATGGCGCGCGAAGTGAAAGTCGTCGACTGGAAAATTCAGACGGCGATATATTCGTTACTATTCACAATAGTGCGCAAGATTTTAAAATAATGCGCAGGAGGGGATAGAGATTAGATGTACGGCAGTTTCAGAGGTGGGTGATTCGTAATAAAATTATCTAAAACCCTCGCTGGAGGTGACTGGGGCCGACCTATAGCCCTCATACTCGGGAGGGCTATATATTATTTAGCTAGATATATGGGGCTGTAAATTGCTTGGCAACTCGACAGAAAATTTCAGGGAGTGTATAGAGCTTATCTCATGTAATAAAAAACCCTCCAGAATTTTCAGAATCCATCGCAATCAGATTCATTCGGTAGTGTTCTTGTGTCGGCAGTAGACTCACGCGCTGCTCGAGGGCGGAGTTAGCAAAACTGTGATGGCAACTGTCTCGATGTCAGTAGTATACAAAGAGCAAATTGATATGGTAGCGCCTCACTGCGCATGCGCAGAAAAAAAAATGGGGTGGTTTTGAGGAGGTATTGGGGCGGTGTGCGCAGGTGAATGGGGCGCAGGTATGACGTCACTTCCGGTCTGGGTGAATGGGGCGTGACCTTGGGAGCATGTATTTCTCCGCGGTGATGCGGTCTGTCGGTGATGCGGTCTGCCTCTGCGGACCGAAAGTAGTCCCAAACTCGTGGGTTTTCGTGGAAGTGTTCGGCAATCTGTAGGGACCGCTGGTGGACCGATGGGGTCGAGTGAGGTATCAAAGTGAAGCATTCGTGAAGGGGCATCTAATGGGCTGGGTGTGGGGTTGACATATCGGCCTTCTGCGCATGCGCGGCGGCCGAAGGGTATGAAAATAGCCTTTTTGGAGCTAGGGGAGCCCCTAGTGGACCGATGGGGTCGAGTGAGGTATCAAAGTGAAGCATATGTGAAGGGGCATCTGATGGGCTGGGCGCGGGGTTGAACTATCGGCATTCTGCGCATGCGCAGAGGCCCAAGGGTATGGAAATAGACGTTTTGGAGCTAGGGAAGCCCCTAATGGACCAATGGGGTCGAGTGAGGTATCGATGTGAAGCATTCGTGAAGGGGCATCTGATGGGCTGGGTGTGGGGTTGAAATATCGGCATTCTGCGCATGCGCGGTGGCCCAAGGGTATGGAAATAGCGGTTTTGGAGCTAGGGGAGTCCCTAATGGGCCAATGGAGTCGTATGAGGTATCAAAGTGAAGCATTCGTGAAGGGGCATCTGATGGACTGGGCGTGGGGTTGAAATATCGGCATTCTGCGCATGCGCGGTGACCCAAGGGTATGGAAATAGACGTTTTGGAGCTAGGGGAGCCCCTAATGGTCCAATGGGGTCGAGTGAGGTATCAAAGTGAAGCATTCGTGAAGGGGCATCTGATGGACTGGGTGTGGGGTTGACATATCGGCCTTGTGCATGCGCGGTGGCCCAAGGGCATGAAAATAGCCTTTTTGGAGCTAGGGGAGCCCCTAATGGTCCAATGGGATCGAGTGAGGTATCAAAGTGAAGCATTCATGAAGGGCATCTGATGGACTGGGTGTGGGGTTGAATTAGGGTCATTCTGCGCATGCGCGGTGGCCCAAGGGTATGAAAATAGACGTTTTGGCATCTAGGGGAGCCCCTAATGGTCGAATGGGGTCGAGTGAGGTATCAACGTGAAGCCTAGGTGAAGGGGTATTTGATGGCTGGGTGGGTGCATGTAAAATTTTTCCTGAAAAAAAATACGGAACACGGACTTTATCGAAAAACCTGGGAAAATGCCTATATGGGGTATGAGGGGTATATAGGTCGCCGGGCTTAACGGGGCTTGTCTATCAACAGAGTTATCTTCCCCTAGTTCCAGGGTGGGTGTATGTAAAAATTTTCCTGAAAAAATACGGAATACGGACTTTATCCTAAATTACGGGAAAATGCCTATATGGGGTATGGGAGGTATAGGACCATCCTGGGAAACGTACTTCTATACATTTGCGGTAGGGTTGTGGGGTCTCGTTTTACTCGTCTCGTCATTTAGAACATGATAGGAAGTGTCCCCGTGCGAATCGGTGAAATTTTTGAAAAAAGTCACGAACCCCATATAGTCCCATACTGAGGGTATAGGATCAATGTTTGTCCCCCTGGGAAACGTACTTCTATACATTTGCGGTAGGGTTGTGGGGTCTCGTTTTACTCGTCTCGTCATTTAGAACATGATAGGAAGTGTCCCCGTGCGAATCGGTGAAATTTTTGAAAAAGTACGATATAGCCTCATATGGTCCCATACTGAGGGTATAGGACCGATGTTTGTCCAGCTGGGAAACGTACTTCTATGCATTTGCGGTAGGGTTGTGGGGTCCCGTTTTACTCGTCTCGTCATTTAGAACATGATAGGAAGTGTCCCCGTGCGAATCGGTGAAATTTTTGAAAAAAGTCACCGAGCCCCATATAGACCCATACTGGGGTATAGGTTCAATGTTTATCCTACTGGGAAACCCACTTCTATGCATTTGCGGTAGGGTTGTGGGGTCTCGTTTTACTCGTCTCGTCATTTAGAACATGATAGGAAGTGTCCCCGTGCGAATCGGTGAAATTTTTTAAAAAAGTCACCGAGCCCCATATAGACCCATACTGGGGTATAGGTTCAATGTTTATCCTACTGGGAAACCCACTTCTATACATTTGCGGTAGGGTTGTGGGGGTCTCGTTTTACTCGTCTCGTCATTTAGAACACGATAGGAAGTGTTGCGGAGCGAATCGGTGAAATTTTTGAAAAAGTCACCAGACCATATATACATACTGGGGTATAGGTTCAATGTTTATCCTACTGGAAACCCACTTCTATACATTGCGGTAGGGTTGTGGGGTCTCGTTTTACTCGTCTCGTCATTTTAGAACACGATAGGAAGTGTTGCGGAGTGAATCGGTGAAATTTTTGAAAAAAGTCACCGAGGCCTGGGTAGGCCCATAGGCCTATACTGCATAGCTATGGGTGTATAGGCCCATACGGGGTGGACATGTTGGAGTCTAGGTGGGCCACTCATGGTCCAATGGGGTCGAGTGAGGTCTTATTTTGAAGCTCTCGTGGAGGAGCACTTGACTACACTAATGGTTCGTCCGTGTTCAATAGTCTGCGCATGCGCAGTCTGGCCGTAGTATAGAAAACAGGCATTTTGGGTGCTATGTAGGGGTGTGTTTGGGTTAGAGATGAGCTAATCACGGTTCGAATGGGTCGTGTGAGGTGTCAAAGTGAAGCTTGTGTGGGGTAGAGTCAGAATGGTGTGTTTTTGAATGCATGTCGCGTTAATCTGCGCATGCGCAGTTGGTTGTAGTAAGTAAAGTGGCCATTTTGGGGCAGCGAAGGAAGTTATTTGGGGTCGAGATGGGCTAATCACGGTTCGAATGCGTCCTGAAAGGTGTCATCTTGTAGTTCTCGGGGTGTACATTCCGATTTGAGGGATGTTCGCGTCATCTGTGACGTCATCGGTGACGTCATCGGTACGAGTAGTAGCGAAAGTGGCCATTTTCGGGCAGTACATGAAGGTATTTGGGGTCGAGATGGGCTATTCACGGTTCGAATGCGTCCTGGAAGGTGTCATCTTGTAGTTCTCGGGGTGTACATTCCGATTTGAGGGATGTCCGCGTCATCTGTGACGTCATTGATGACGTCATCGGTACGAGTAGTAGCGAAAGTGGACATTTTGTGGGTGCGTGAGGGTGAGTTTGGTGTAGAGATGCACCATCCTTAGTCCGAATGCGTCGTGTGAGGTGTCATTTTTGTAGCTCTCGGGGTGTACATTCCGAATTGAGGCATGTCCGAAGCATCTGTGACGTCATCGATGACGTCATCAGTAGGAGTATTAGCGAAAGTGAGCCCTTTGGGGCAGTGCAGGAAGGTATTTGGTGTAGAGATGGACCATCCGCGTTGCGAATGCGTCGTGTGGGGCATCATGTTGTAGCTCTCGGAGTATAGACCCTGATTTCAGGGATATTTATAGCATCTGTGACGTCATTGGTGACGTCATTAGTACAAGTTGTAGCGAAAGTGGGCCTTTTTAGCAGTGAAGGATGTTATTTGGTGTAGAGATGGACCATCCGCGGTCCAAATGGATCGTGTGAGGTGTCATCTTGTAGCAACGCCCACCAACACCATTCTTAATGCTTCAAC